>ML849234.1:0-19245 GCA_009831015.1 Picea engelmannii
AGAATACATGGAATCTCATTTAACAATTACAACAAGACCCCAATGCATCAAATAAATCTTTATAGAGGAATGATTCACTTTGGTATAAATATCGTCTATATTTATGTAAGATTTACACGCTCAAATCGAAAGTCCTTATAGAACTGCACACTTCTCCTATAGGGGGTCACTTTGGATTTCTAAAAACTTATCATAGGATCAAGAGGGATTTTTTCTAGGAACATTTTAAAACTAATGTTCAAAAGCTTGTGGCAAAGTGTTTGGTTTTCCAACAAAACAAAGGAGAGACAATCAAGATCTTGAGTCCTCTAGAATCATTAGCCATACCAAGTCAGCATTGGGAAGAGGTGTCAATGGATTTTATCATAGGTTTACCTAATTCTAAAAGGAATAATGTCATCATGGTGTTATAGCATCATTTGCCACTATACATGCATATGATGACCCATTGGCCCATGTTACATCCCTTTCCCTACTTGCAGGACTTAAATCCCCTTTTTCCTCCTCAAAAACTTATTTAAAAACTCCATCTGTCAAAGTGTACGCAACTTTCCTTAAAGCAACTCGATCACGTACACGGGTTTCCTATTAGCAACCCGCGTACATGTTAATTTTGGCTCAAAAAAAATATAAACTCGATATTTCGGGAGGAGTTTACAGGATTTTCCATTCCTTAACTTCCTAAAGCCCGTACATAACGGCTCCAACCATCAAAATGGAGTATAAAAGAGAGCCTTGGGGTGGAGGAAAAAGATGGCTAAGAAATGCACCATTATGTTGGCCTCTTGAAGATTATCCTACAAGTGCCCTGATTCCCTAGTGTCTGAGATTGTCCCCTCTGCCTGGAAACCCTTGTTTCCAGAATTTGCATTCACCTTATCTTGTTAGGAAGAACACCATTGTCTTCCTTGGACCTGCTTGAGTGCAGAGTGTTGGAGGCACTCCTATACATTTTCAGCCTTGGGTGGAGGAACTTGGAGCCTAGTTCTAGGACGGTGCCGCAACGGTTACAGGTTGTAACCAACCCCTTTTTCTGTCATTAATGAAAAGAACTCTCATTCTTGTCTGATTCTTTGTGTTGATTTATGATTCTTATGATATTATGTGTATGTTATTATGAATCTAACATTGAATCTCAATTGTTTACAATTGGTTAGTTAGCGGATAACTACTTTCTTGCAACATGCATCTCTCTTTGTCTGCAGGGATTTCAGAAGGTTGTTGGGAAAGAATTCCATAGCGAAAAACGTAAAGTGGGATCTACTCCAAACGTAGGATTCCATGCGCACTCTTCTTCCCTTTTCCTGAAAGCTAGTTATCATAGGTATTTATTCCTGATTGACTGTTTAATTAGAGTTTAAGACAAGTTTCCTTGGGTTTTGATCTATTGTGACTGTGACCCAAAGACCATAAGGAGTAATTTCCCGTAACAAAATTGGCGGCTCTGCTGGGGATTCTCCCTTTTTGGGTCGTTAAGGGTGCTTGCGTTTTTTGCTTTTCTATTGAATTTTTTTGTGTTTTGAGCCTGTTTTCAGCACTCTCTAAGTCTGTACAATCCTACCCTAAGCCTTCCAGTGCCTTTTTCTCTCTTTTTTAGGGGCTTCTAAGGGTGTACGTGGGTTTCCTTCTTAGGAGTCACGTACATTCGCAGTTGTTGTAACTTGTACTACACAGTCGTGTACATGTTATGAGGAAGGGTTTTTTCTCTTCCCATCCTACCAGAAGTCAATGTGTTTGTACTCTGAGATCTTTGTGGGTCTTTTGTGAGTTTTTAGAAGTGTTGTTTGGTTCCAGAAATTTGTTTCTTTGTTTCCAAGATTACAAGAAAAACTTAAATATTTTGGGCAACTTTTGTGTTTGTTCCAAGTTGTTATGGTTTACAGTTTCCGAAAGATTAGTAGGGTGTTTCTTACACTCTGTTTTATGTTAGTACAATGGCTCATCAAGTGCTTAGTCATTTGTTTTGTAGTCTTTCTCCCCCTATACCTTTCTTGTTTTCTTGTTTGATTCAAGATTAAAGCATAAGAGTGTATGCTTTTTGAACTTCTTCACTTGCCTTTCGTATTTCCATTTTGAAAAGAAAAGTTCATTGTAAGCATTTTTTCTTCTTGAATTTACTCTTGTGCTTTAAAAAAAAATGATTTTGTGTCAGTAGCCTTAGTAAAAGAAAAGAAATCCAGTTTGCAAAGTTCTTTCGCACTCTGTTATGCATTGCCTTTCGAAAAGCATCTTAGATTTGCATTGCAAAGTGTTTCAAGATCTTGCATACAATCAAAGGTGCATTGTTTTCATTTCTGGAAAAAGACAAAAGAAAGAGTTTGTTTGCATTTGAAGCATTGTTACACTCATTTTTCAGTGAAGAAACTGCATCGTGCATTTGTTTTCTTAAGTGTTTTTATGTTGTCTCTATCAAAACACCATCAAGTTTCACCCATGCCCCTTTCAGTAAATAACAGCGCCATAAAATGAACGCTAACTAAAATTTATTAGAAATTTTCATTTTGTAGGGTGAACAGACTAGTTATAGGCTAGGGCCTTGGTTTAGGTTGGAAAGTTAATTTCTCCAAGGCCTAAAAAAAACATAGGAGTCTAAGGTAGGGAGCGCAAAATCCAATTGTCGTATAGGTGTGGTCTAGAAACTCCTCTCACATAGGAGCCAAGCACGAGGTCACGTGAGGGCAAGCCGAGGAGATAACCCCTCCAAAACTTAACCGAACTTTGTGGGAAGATAGTATTTTGGGGGTTTCGTTGGTGCCCATACCTCCGTGAGAGGCAGTGCTTTCGAGGCTTCGGGCTTTGATACCCTTCTTATATGTTCAATCTCGACTGTCAATTGTTCCCCCGGACACTGACTGCAAGTTGGTAACCATAGTTTTCTCTTCCTAGGGATCTCAGAGGTGACTACAGGGGGTTTCCCGTGGTATCTGGGGTAGCTTTCGTATCACACTTTTCAGTATTGTTGGAGGGTGCCCCGCGAAGCCTAGGTACTTTCTTCGGATAAGTCTGGTCAGTGGAGGTCGGGATAACTGCTTCCCACTCCTTCATTCGTCGGTCCACGAGACTTAATCAACCCGTGCCTTTGTCCAGAAGGTTCTTACATTACCTTGTGACTATTGCAATCTCATGACCTAATCCACCTGAGTCGGGATATTAGCAAGTTCGTTTGTGTTTGTTGTTGCCTTTTAGGATTTTTCTTATGGTGTGCTTAGCGATCATAGATTTGCTTAGAAAGGCGTGTACGTGGCCACCCAGAGTTGACAACTAAAAGTGGTTGACCAACCGCCTCGCCGATCGTGGAGAGCTAAAGGTCTTCCCCCTGAAGAAATTGAAGTGAACCCTCCTCTTCCTCCTTTGAGGTGTTGACTTGACCAATCCGGCATATTTGTACCGACTAGCCTAGTCGAGACCGTACATACAGAACCGACAGAGAATAACGTTTATGAGCCGGAGGTTGTAACAATAACTGATCTTGGGGCCGAAGAATTCAGTCCACCTGCCAACTCTCTGTTAACTGGGCCTTACACTCCAGTTGTCGTGCAAGTTCCACCTCCCAGGTCGAACTTCGTTGACAGTAGCCCTCTTCACTGGGCCACGATGGAAGGCACTCCAGAAGTGTCTGGGTCAGGAGTCCTTGTGACTCCCCTTCGACAATCGTTACCAATGGGATCTTTCCCCCTAACATGTCGAATTAAACAACTGGTGTGATTCAATCCATCATTGCCGCATCTATTAGCAGTTTTGCTCCACTGATTGTTGGTTCCACCCAGCCTTCTGGTATGGCCATGTCATTACCCTCAATAACCAACACTTTTTCGTTCGATATGTCATCGATGGACATGCTAAACATGTTGATTGGCTCTCAGTCGACGTCCCAAGTCTCTAATGTTGGTTCGGGGAATTCTTCGATTCCCTACCAAGTTGTTCCTTGGGGTGGAGCTCACATCCCTCCATCGTTCCCTTCCATCGGGAGCGGGGCTTTCCCGTCTTCCAACCCTAACCCCTTTGGGGGCTGGGGTGCTTCTATGGGTAGCAGATCCCAATCCACTAGCATGCCATCCACCTCAACTCCGTTCATATTGTATGGTGGGTTCAGGAGTAATCCTTTTGCCAAGTCTCAAGTGTCAGCAGGGAGCAACCCCTTCCAAGCTCAGTGGAATCCCACACAAGGGTCTTTCCCTTCGCAAGGGGTGTCGTCAGGGGGCAACCCCTTTCCTGGTCATTCGAACCCCATGTAGGGAGGTTTTCACTCGCAAGGAGGATTCACATGGGGCAACCCTATTTTTCCGTTTGGGAATCAAATAGGTGGGATTTTTCTTCCATTTAACCAGAACCAAGGGTTTACCCAGGGCTCTAGCTCATCCGCAAACTCTTCCTGGCAACCTGGTGCCAGCTTCAATCCAGGACCTTCTTTTGAGGCTACCAATCAGTCGATGTCGCAGCCTAGGCTACCTTTTCTGGCAACTCTTCATTTGTCAGATTTGTCTAAGTTGATGAATGATCTGATTCATCATCACCCGAGTTGGCCCGCGGTCCCCACCAAACTACCATC
This sequence comes from Picea engelmannii, assembly GCA_009831015.1. Lineage (NCBI taxonomy): Eukaryota > Viridiplantae > Streptophyta > Pinopsida > Pinales > Pinaceae > Picea > Picea engelmannii. The sequence continues at coordinate 4,550 of ML849234.1, forward strand.
AGACATACCAAAGTTTGAAGGAAAGAGTGATGAAGACCCGCAGGACCACGTAACAACGTTTCACTTGTGGTGCTCGTCTAATTCATTGAATGACGACTCAATCCGATTACGATTGTTCCAACGCATCCTCATTGGGGTTGTCGATAAATGGTATATAGAACTGGAGAGCTCTAAGTACGCAACGTTTGGCGATCTCACCATGGTTTTTCTCAACCACTTCCAACTCCTTATTCGGTATGATGATGGTAGAGAGCTTTTAGCTAACTTTGAACAAGATAAAGCTACGCATATTTCCGATCACATTCGGGAATGGACAAGACAGAAGAGCTTAATAAAAGCCACGGTCCCATCGGAATTTCTCTTAGAATGGTTCTTGAAGTCGTTACTTCCTTACATTCCTAAGGATGTGACCACTTTAGGGGTGTTTACAGAAGAGCAGGCAATCTTTAGAGCACAACAATTGGAGTTGATTTACTCTCAATCAGGTATGCTCTACGAGATCATGCCCAACGCACCATGGTTGACTCTCGACTTGGAAAAATCGAAATCGGGACCGCATGTCAATGGTATTGTCAGTTCCTCGCAAAGTACGGCCGCAGATCTAGTCTCTAGCCAAATGCAACAGTTTTCTATACAACAAACTACAGCTGATCCAGCCCCTGGCTTGACCACCCCCACCACTCAGTCCTCGGATGTACACACTGTGCAATCGAAGACTCAAAAGGGTCCTCAGCAGCCCGAAGATAAGAAGAAAGGCAAGGGCAAGAAGGGTGGTGGGGGCAAAGATAAGAAACCTAACAAAAATGTTGAGGGGGCAAAGGATGAAAGAGAAAGGCAAAATTTCCATGCAAGCTTTGTGGGGATGATCACCTTACTCATCAATGCCCGAATATGGAAGAAACCCAACGACTGATAAAGTTATAACAACAACAACATCTTGTTGTATTGAAAAACCCATTTCCGCAAGGACAGAATATGCAGGTTGGCTCTTCCATTTTCAATCCACAAGGGGGAACTTCTAGTGCACCTTTGTCGGACGGATCGTTCTCGTTTGTTAATATGCTTAATTCTTCAAAATTAAAAGAGGAGTTAGATTTTCGACCAAAACTCGTGATTATAGTAATCCGGAGTCGAGATAGAAAGGTAAAGAAACTTCGGATCCTCAGGGGCCTCTCCACATAGAAAAACCTGAGAAGGAAACGATGCAACACATACCGAAAGGTGTGTACAAACGGACATCGCAAAACCCTAATGCTAGAGTTGCACCCAACTATTCCATTGTTGAGGATTTAGCTCAAACACCATGTGTGATGTCTGCGTTAGAGGTGCTTCAAAGTTGCCCGCGCAATGCGCCACATTGTTATCCGCAATCAGATTCTTCCAGCTAGCTTACTATGAAGTTTGACGCCACTGATGTAAAGCCTCGTCTTCTTTATCATGTAGCCTTCCAGATTGAGGTTGTATACGCAAAACACGTAATGAGGAGGATCATTGTAGATGAGGGTGCTTCGACGTGTGTTATGTCCTTGTCCTGCTGGAAAACCATTGGCTCTCCATAGCTCACACCTTCTCCCACTTTGTTAACCGCATTAGACGGACGATCTTTTCGGTCGCACGGGCTTATTTCCTCTTTTCCGGTTCATTTAGGAGGCAAGTTTGTTTCCGTAGAAGTAGAGGTAGTCGACGCACCACTCAACTATAATATGTTATTGGGAAGGAGTTGGACTTATGCGATGACAGTTGTCGTCTCATCAGTATTTCGAATTTTATGCTTTCCCCATGAGGGGAGGATTGTGACTATCGATCAGATGGCTTTTAACTGCTCTAGCTCCACGACAAATCCGGGATCCACGGTTCCCTGGATTGAAAACTCTCAATCGGCAACTGAGAGTATCGGTGTTGGAATGTGCCCTTCGCTCATGGGAACTTTTAATTTCCCAGCACCGGTGTCTTATATTCGTGCCACCCCGGTTCGCTTTCAAAAGTCGAGTCCCCAAGCTCCGGTGGCGAGAGTCGCATCGTTCAGAACATCATATCTGCAAGATCCATGGGTGTTACCCTCGCTATGCGAATCGGTCGAAGGTCACGCACATGTCGGGATGGCTATGCCATTGTCCGTAGTTGAGGTAGCTTACCAGACTATTCAGCAGGCCACTGCAAACTCAGATCAAATTCCTTTACGGATAGAGGAGGATGATCAGTATTTGAAGACCGTCTAGGCTTAGAATTCTTCAACTTCTCGGGATTGTCTTGATGCGGTCACGTCGTCAGACGAGGCTATTTTTGCTCACTTTCTCATCCTTTTAAAGCAACTGCAGTAGCAACAACATTCATGGAGAAAGTTCATAAGCTACATGGAAACCCCAAAATTATTGCAAGTGACAATGATCCAATTTTCACTAATAATTTTTGGACTAACTTGTTTTCTTCTTTGGGTATTTAATTGGCTCATAGCTAAATACCTCAAACCAACTATAAATATTGAGCAAATCGAAAGCAATATCGCAGGAGGGTTTTCCATGAAGTGGAACTTGGCTATCCATTTCACTGCCAAAATACGACCTTGAGTCACAATGTTGATAAGCCCTAGACCACCTTCTTCCTTAGGCACAACACACATCACAAGAAACCATACAAAGTCCTCACTCACCACCATACCCATAGAAAAAACCTAGGGATCGTCTTAATTTCTTGAACTGGACCTTGCTCGACAACCAACAAAAAATGTAATAAACATGGGAGGCTTGTAGGATAAATGAAACCACTGTGAGCTTGCCTACAAAGAGAATATCTTTATACTACCAAATAAATGAAAAATCCTGAAGCCTTTCTAGGCACCACACCCACATATCCATCACTCAAAGTTTAAACTACATTTACTTGCATGTAGTGATCATCTAGTCATTCTAATTTCTAAATGAATCTTTACATCGATCGTGTAAATGTCACATGAAAAAGTCGAAGCTCTTGCTAGTTTGATCTAGGTAGATCATAGAGAGGGCACAAAGGAAGTGGTCATCTCCATCTGTAATTATCTTTGTATCGATTCATCACCTTCTCCGAAGAGGTGGTGATGCACCCCCCTAGGCAAGGGGATGTAAAGAGTACTCAAGGGCATCCTTGAGATGTGCCCTGAAAAAGATGGATGCCTCCTGTGATAAGGGGACAACTGACCTGACACGGAACATCTCCTACAAATAGGGGGCTCAGATATATCTTTAGCCCTGAAAAATTGTTGTTTTTCAGACCATGGTAAGCAGACTCTACACTCAAAGAATAATCCTAAAAACACTAGGCCAATTTAAAGCTTGAAAGCTATCCAAAAAAAATCTTCAAATGCTAGAATCTACAAACACATACTACAGAAAAATAATAAGATCAAGTACACAGATCTGAACTCTCAATCACATCTATCTTCTATTGAAACAGAGAAGAATAAAATACACTGCAATAGCTTCAAAACCAAAAACTTGCTAACCAACACAGTGGTGCGCCCTGCATCACCTTTATAGAATAGGAAGAAGCAAGAAGATACAATGTATCTGATCACATGCATGAAGTGCTCAAGGTGACTCAGCTAAACCCCAACTCTAATCTGATTACCTAATGCACCTAGCTGCATGCATAAGAGTGTGAAGTAAGTGTGCCTCGACTGGAAGACGAACTAAAGCATGCGAGAATGCATCCCTTTCCTTGAGAACCGTGCCCTCTACCTAAACTGGAACCTTATCATGCAAGAGCACTATGAATAACCAGAGATCTGCACCCTGTCTAAGACCAGACCGTGCATGCAATCTAAAACTGAACTAAACTGAAAGCTGAACTGAAGCAAACCTGGAATTGATAAATCTGAAACAGCATGCAAACTGGAATCAAGTGAAGGTGGAAAAAGTGGAAATATATTAAGATTGGTGCATGTGTTCTGAAGACACATTAAAGATAAAAAAACATCAAAAATGCAAAGTATTTTTTCAATTTTTTCTAAGCTGACCTATATTACTAATCCTACACTAACCTACATATCACACCAAAAAAACCTGAAACCACAATCCACTAAGAAAACCAAAACCCCGCATGTAAAAAAATTAATCCATAGAGCAAATTTGGAGGGAGTAACAAAGTGAATGCTTGGGAAAGAAAGGTGAAGACTTTGAGCGAAGTGATGAAGACTGAGTATTTTACATTTGTAAATTTTTATGCTTTATGCATTTTGCTGTCTCATGTGTCATCACCTGCCCATCACATGCCAACGCCGTCTACCCTGTCCCCTGTGCTTATTCGTAAATTTGGCTAGTCTCCAGCAATTCCGAAACTTGTCAACCTTCCCCTCCCCCGACCCCGAGTCCTCAAAACATCCTGTCAAGGCTAAACATAATCAAGGCCACTTTGCACTGATTGATATATTAAGTATAATCAATTAATTGTAAATAATTTCGTTTGCAATTTCACATCAGCTCCAATAAGGGGTTCTATTAAGAATAACTCTCTGTGACCTCACCTAATTTGTGATTTTAACTCTACTTTTCAGTCTTAAAGTCGGTCAAACCTGTATTCCAAGCAAATTACTAAAGTTCAGTCTGATTTATTTTACAACGATTACATTTTCTAAAGTGTAAAGCGGCCCTAGGATCGACTGCTAATACAATTTTGGCATCCTGTTAAAGTAAATCTCAAGGTGGTTTTAAGAAATTCGTTTTTTGCTTGTTTAATTTATTCTGTTTGCAGCTATATTGTTTTAGTTAATCTGAAATATCAACTGGTACAAGGGTACCCTAAGAACGATGAAGTGCAACCAACCATGAACACTCTTTAGCGATGTATCTGTTCTAAAAAGTATATTTTTATGGTCAACCCTTTCAAAATGTTCAATCTGAACAACTGTAACCATCCCCTAACGTTCAATTTTGAGATTAAATGTCTGTATATTTACGAACAACTCAGAGAAGTTTTACTTGATTACAAACTTGGTTTTTGGAACATTTTTGCAGTAGAATACTGTGCTGCAAAACAGACCAAAACTGTTTTCCACGCCTATTGCTGAAAGTCAGCCCATTAGACTTTTTCAGATTTAGAAATTTAAGTTTTGCCCATAAAGCATCCACTGCGCAGCACTCTATTAAAGGCGAAAAACCATGCCCAAAAAGAACTAGGAGTATTTCCTTACCTCTCTGATCTCATTAAAGCTGACTGCATAGAATGTAAAGGCAGCAGCTGCAGCAATACTAAGAACAGGAATCACCATCTGAGCTGGGTCCATGCTCTTATCCTCCTATAACATATTAAACCAAATACACATTTACTGAATTCCTCCAACAACATATATTCAATTTCCTTCTACTGTAATTATGAAGTGCATCAAAACCTTCAATTTGATTTGACTCAATACCTTATTTTCATAAAATCATAAGAAAAATGATGAATTTTATGCACTTAAAACAGAAACAGAAAGATGACCAAACTATCGGATGAATTAAATTCTGTAAATTACAACAAAACAATAATTCATGGTTAATTTAAAGCTGGAAACAAACACTAGAAGCATCAAAACCTTCAAATTACACCAACCCACTAGACCATTTATTTCATCAATATTACAGTAAAGCACTGCATGCATGAAAACCTACTACAACAACTCAACTTTTCACGAATTTTCCAAAAAAAAAAAAAAAAAAATCTATTCCCAGACCTTCGTAGTGACTCCTGTTTACGCATAAATCGTCCTGAAAGGATTATTTCTGCCCAGACCTTCGAATTACAATAACCCAATACCGAAAACCGGTACAGAAATGAGTTACAAGCACTTAAACATTCCAATCACAGCAACCCAATCCATACTTCGCATCTTCAGAAACCCATATACAAATCATTGTATGTTTCAATAACTTCAGATTTCGACAACCAAATGCATAATTTTTATTTTTTATTAAAAAAAGGATTCATCACCTTATCGAAAGTCATATATGGTGTTGCTCCTTGCAGGTATCCTGTATACAGCTAGATATTATAACTAGCTCAGAGAAGAAAAACCCAAAATAAAGCAATAAAACAGAGAATGTGGGTGATTTTCTGAAAAAATTGACAACCCAAGCTCGAGCAGAGCCGGGACTTCCAAATGCAGACGCTCTCGGATTGCTGTCGGACGGGAGTGACCAGGAGTGGTCCAAATGCAACAAATAAGATCGTACCACGACGAAATGACAATGAGTACCAGTCCACACGCGGTAGCATGAGATTGGCCTTTTGCGTGGAGGGGTCGTGGGCGTTTTAACTCTTTCGCTATAAAACCGTATTTACATAATACGTTAATCAAATTTTAACTTTTCTTGAATTTAACTTTTCGTAGTTTTTTAAGGGGTTCAAACCCAATCAATCCATCAATCTTATAAGTGTAAATATATATCTGTATAAAGATCACAAATATCATAAAATGTTAATGTTAAGTGTAAATATATATCTCTATAAAGATCACAAATATCATAACATAAAATGTTAAAAGAAGGGTTAGATTTTCAATAATCATTCAATGTTATCACTTCAATGTTTGGTTGATCAATGAGTATATGTTCATCACATCATATTTGTTTTTGACATTTAAAAATAAAATTTTTTATTTTAGTTGACTCTTATCTATTCTATTTTTATGATACAATTCCACAATGTACCCTTCCACAACATTAAATCCATCACATAGCTCAAACTTAAATAAATATCTTACCACCCACAATGTACCCTTCCACAATCTTAAATCTATCACATAGCTTAAACCTAAATAAATATCCTACCATTCACAACATTCAATCCATCACATAGCTCAGACCTAAATAAATATTATCCTACCATCGTATTGGTGTATGAACTGTGTTATGTGTCACTTGATGAAAACTTCTCAAAGAAGCTTAGACACCTTGTTTTTGTGAATCCCCACTTGAATTCATGTGTTATGAGCATTATCAATCCTTGTCAATATGGGAAATTCAGTTTACATAGTTCATGTTTTTTAATTTCAAACTTGTCATAATGTCATTTTCTTTGTTATCTTTGCCTCTAACACTCACCATAATGTCATTTCCTTTGTTATCTTTCCATCCACTCTTGACTCCATATAAAAATGAAAAAACAATTAGTCTTAGGTTGTGGATGTAAATTGTAATGACATTGGGAGACTTTTAGTAGGATCAATTACAACTAAGTTGTTGAATGTCAATTTTGAAAAGCAAAAAATAGACATTGAGCAAACCTAGGAAAATCATCTCTCTTTTTTCATGTTCACATACTCCATCTCACTAAAAATATTGAACATGTTGATTCATAGTTATTTTATTGCATTCATAATGCTATGTTTTTGTCTATTAAAATTCATGACATGGTCATAGTTTTAGTATCTAATATGATTATTATGTCAACACATTGGTTGACCTCTCAACCACTTGGTATGTTATTCATAGTATTCCTCACTAATACAATAGATAATGAGAACAAAACACATAACTAAGAATTGAATGTAAATATCTCAACAATCCACCAATCTTGTACAAGTTTGCTCCAACTAATTATAAAGACAATGCATAGTTTTTCTTTGTTTCACATTAAAATATTGATGATTATGTTTGGGATTAAATACTCTATTAAGCTTGGTAAAATTTTATAATTTGTATGTTCTTGATTAAGTTTAGATATGAACTTGCGCGGAAGAAACCTTGTCAGCATCACAAAACCTAAAATTGGGATTACAATGATGAAAATTGTGATTATGTTCATTCAAATTAAAGCATCATCAAATTCTCACTCATTTGTTCTCCAAAGTAAGCATTCCCCTTTTCCTAACTCCATGCATATTTATCTATCACACTCTTTCACTTTTTCATATTTTATGAATGCCACATGGCTCTCTTACCCCAATTTCATTACAAGCCCAAGACCAAGGATACATATCCTTTGTAGCAATAATGTTTGGAACAACATTTTTTAAGTTGGGTGGGATTATTAAGAAAGTTAGGGAGAAGGTAACATAATTTTTATTTATCAAACTTATGCATTAGGGTTATGCTCTGACATCCCACTCTTTCATGCTTTTTTGCATGGTATGAGATATAAAATGTAAGGTACCAACAAAATAATTATGAAGAATATCAGCAGAAACAACGAAATATAGAGAACAATAGCACCAAAAATGATATATTTATTGATAGAAAGCCATGTTCACTTGCCTCGTAGAGGGGGAAACCTCCAACAGAGCAGAGTTCAATTACAGATAATTCTCAAGACAAAACTTTCTCATGCCTTCTACTCCTATTTATACTAATTCTATCTTCTAAAGAGCATTCTAGAGATGATCTTTCTAGAAGTAGAAACTTATATTAAGTCTTCTTACATTAAACTTGTTCACATTATTATATAGACCTTATTTACTAATGTTGGCCTTTATTACATAGAAAACAAATTATTATACATATGTGAGGGGTTAGGGAGGTTAGGTCCCTAACATGCCCTTGCCCTTGAAAATCAACCTTGTCCTCGAGGCTTGAGATGGGGAAATTGTTGCAGAATGGTAGTTGATTCCCAAGTGGCATCTTGGTGGTGTATCCTTCCACTGGACTAAAACTTCCTTGATGGTGCATTGACGAAGATGACGCTCACACTAGTCCAAGACTGCTTATGGTTGCAACCAAATGGATCCTTCTTCATCCAACTTAGGGAGACTGGTTTGAGTCTGGCACTTAGTTCCAATCATTTTCTTTAAACAAGAGACATGAAAAATAGGATGGAGCTTAGAGTGACTTGGAAGAGCTAATCGGTAGGCCATGGGCCCCACTTGCTTGATAATTGTATAAGGACCATAAAACTTAGGAGCGATTTTTTGACAATGTTCAGCTTTGAGTGAAGTTTGCTTATAAGGTTGTAGACGAAGAAACACCTAGTCCCCTTCAACAAATTGACATTATGAATGACCCTAATTATCTTGTTGCTTCATGTGATTCTAATCCATGACCAAATTTTCTTTGAGGGTACCAAGAATGGCAACCCAGACTGTAAGTGTGTTGTCGACCTCCTGAACCTTTGATACACCTAGCAAGTAGGAGAGAACAGACAGTGGCTTTTGAACGTAGAACGCTTCAAAGGGAGTCATGTGAGTGTTCGCATGGTAAGATGTGTTGCACCACCATTCAGATAAGGGTAACCATTGAGTCCATTAAGTTTTTCGGTTGAATGAAAAACACCGCAAATATGTTTCCAAACACTTGTTGACAACTTCATTTTGTCCATCAGTCTGGGGATGATAGGAGGTGTTGAGATGCAATTGGGTTCCTTGGAGACTGAACAATTCTTGCCAAAAATGGCTTGTGAAAGTTGGATCACATTCAATATTTAACAATAGAGTGAAGCATGCCATGGAGTTTGAATATATTAGCCATAAAATTTTGAGCCAATGTGGATGCAGTGAACGAGTGTTGAAGAGCAGATAAATGAGCATATTTGGAAATATGGTCTACTACAACCATGATGACTGACTTATTGCCCAATTTGGGTAAGCCAACAATGAAGTCCATAGAAATATCCATCCAAATAGCAGGTGGAATTGGGAGTAGTTGGAGTGTACCTGGAGTTTTGATGGTTTCACCCTTATTGTGTTGACATGTATCACATTCAACCACAAAGGTGTGGATGTATTGCTTCATGCCTTCCTAGAAAAAATAACATTTGACCCATTCATAGGTTTTGATAAAGTTTGGATGCCTAGTTGCGGGTGAAGCATGAAGTTCAGAGAGAATAATGGATGTAAGGTTTGATTGTTTGCTTAAATATAAGCGACCCGTATAGCAAAGCTCTTCATTGTACCAAGAGTATCCTAGAGAGGCTTGAGAATTCTATTACAATTGTTGGATCATGCGATAAATTTTGGGGTCTTTCAACCATTCTTGGCGAGCGGCTTGAAGCCAATCTACTACAATTGAAGAGAGGGAAAAGAAGGACCCTTCATCTTAATATTTCCTTGAAAGAGCATCAACAACCACATTTTATTTTCCCTTCTTGTAAATGATCTCATAATCATATCCAAACAACTTGGTCACCCATTTGTGTTACTCTGGGGATGAAATTATTTGTTCCAGAAAATACTTGAGGCTATGATGATCAATTTTAATTTGGAAGCATTGCCTCAATAGGTAAGGACACCAGAGATCCACTGCATGCAGAATACCCAACATTTCCTTTTCATAGGTTGATTTTCCCAAATGTCGCTCTGAAAGTTGTTTGCTAGTGAAAGCCAAAGGTATGCCATATTGCATGAGGATTGCCCCGATTCCTTTCCCTAAAGCATCACATTACATGACAAAAGTCTCGGTGAAGTCTGGCAGTGCTAGGACATGAGTCATGCGCATAGCCTCTTTCAAGGCGTGGAAGGATTGATCAATTGTGGGAGTCCAATTGAAAGGGTTCCTTTTAAGGAGAGCAGTGAGAGGAGCTGGAATTTTACCATAATTATGAACAAACTTGTGATAATATCCCATTAAACCCAGTAAACCTTGCAAGATTTTAAGAGTTTTAGGGTAATTCCAATCCTTCATAGCTTCAATTTTCTTAGGATCCACACGTACACTAACCTTGTCGACAATACGACCCATGTACTCAACTTCAAAGGATCCAAAAGCACATTTAGACTATTTGAGAAAAAGTTTGTGCTTAGATAGTAGATGTAGAACTTTATCCACATGGATGATATAGGATTTCCAAGTTTTTCTATAGATGAGAATATCATCAAAGAAAACTAAAACAAAATGGCGAAGGAAAGGATGGAAGACATGATTCTTGAGACTTTGAAAAGTGGAAGGTGCATTACATAGGCCAAAGGACATGACCAAGAACTCATAGTGAGCTTCATGAGTGTGAAAGGAAATTTTGGGAATATCTTTCTCTTTCATACTATTTGGTGATAGCCATAATGTAGATCAAGTTTGGTAAAGTATTGAGCCCCACTCATTTCATCCAAAAGGTCATCAATGACAAGAAAGGGGAATTTGTCTTTGATTGTGATTTTGTTGAGGGCATGAAAATCAGGACACATGCGCCAAGTTCCTTCTTTCTTGAGTACCATGATTACAGAAGAAGAATAAGTGATGGTACTAGGATGGATAACACCCACCTCTGGAAATTCTTGAACAATTTTCTCAATTTCATTTTTTTGGGCAAAGGGATGACAATAAGGGAGAACATTGGGAGGAAGATTGACAAGGACCAGGGGAATGGAATAATCATGGGTGTCATAGGAAGGGGGAAGTCCTTGGGGTCTTTTAAAAACATATTGGTGTTGGGAGAGTAGAGATTGGAGGTCGGGATGCATAGTAGTTGAGGGAGTCTCAACGACTTGAATGGAATGGAGTTGGGAAATAATGCCTCAATGACCTTTTTTCAGTAGCTTTTCTATTCGATGGGAACTGATGATTTCTGGGGAGCTTGTCGTGATGCTTTGGAACTTATAAAATTTCCCCTCCTATTGGAAATTGAGTCCTTAAAATCCATGGTGATGGGGCCTAGTGTGCATAACCATCCAACACCTAACACAATGTCACAACCACCCATGTCGATAGAAAACATATGAGATTTTAGGTGGTACTGACCAATTTGTAGGCGCACATATTCACAACGCCCCCACATTTCATGGAACTGCTATTTGTAATCATGACTTGAAAATTGTTGACTACACAGATATAACAATTGGTCTCTTGGGTAATGCAAGGATGAATAAAATTATGGGTACTGTCACTGTCAACCAGGATGATGACTTTCATATGCTTAATGTAGCCAATTAACTTGAGGGTTTGGGGAGCAGGAAAACCATGAGGGAATTGAACGAAATCAGTTGTTCAACTTCTGGTGGATTAGAGGGCAAGGTAGGATCATCTACGTGGGATAGCTCTTCAACATGGGGAACATTGACATCCTCATCAGGAATATCCTCATAAATGTCCATACAAAGATTTTATTCCTTACACTTGTTCCCCATAAAATATTTGTCATCGTAGTTATAGCAAAGACCCTTAAGTTGGCATTCAACCATTTTTGCTTGGGTAAATTTATGCATCTTGAGAGGAGTGGCAGGAGGAGTAGGATTGGTGGATCTAGGGTGAGGAATAAAGGAGTGTTTCTAGTTTTAGGAAGAGAATACCTATTGTTCTTCCTTGACACGTTGAGTCGCTTCCATCCAATTCTGGGGGCAAGCCATCGGGACATGGGGTCATATGTCATCCTTCATGCCACTGATAAAGCATTCCCTAAAGAAGGCATTGAACATGCCATCTGTTATGAAAGCCAATTGCTCAAAGGCAATGATTGTTAATGTTTAAGCCATTATTATAGTTATTTGCATTTCATTAGATAACAATAGCATAATCCAAGATCACTGAGAAATACACAATCACAAGAGACACAACATTTATCCTGGGAAACCCTCTAGGGGAAGAAAACCCAACAAAACTTCCTTAATATAGATAGCCAATACAATGCCAAGAGATCTCTTAAACTAATACAGAAATTCCTCTCCCAGATATGCGCCACTCTCTCTCCTTCTTCTCCAACAGCAGATCCGAAACTTTTCTCTCAATGAGCAAGTGAGTTTTGTGTGTCTAAGTGAGGCGCTAGCCTCCTTATTTATATTAGACTGGCACGTGTGAAGTGTCTCTTCACTGGAAGGGCTGACTTCTCCCACTGGGTGGTTATAACCACCTTAATTACATTCTGGGGCCTCTTTAATATCTATTGGGGCCGACTTCTTATTCTGCCTATTATAATTAACATTTGACCAATCCGCAAAAGGGGATTTGGTCCTATTACAATAGCTGACATGATCAATCCACAGTGGGGATTGATCCAATGAATAATATATCAAATAATAATAAGAATACTCTTTGTAGCTACATTATTTCAACACTCCCCCTTAACAAGAAGGGTATTCTTCAGCAACATCATGCGAGAGAGAGAGGACAACATCATCAACAACATCAAGTGGGTGAGAGGACAACATCATCAATATCATCTTGGAACATTGACTGGAGTATCTATAAATCATCAGAAGTTTTCTTCATCGACAACATCGTCATTCTCAAAGGAATGTCGTCATCATATGCATCAATATGTATTAGTATAAAAACTGATACATCATCATCATCATAGCACAAGGTTGGCTCATCATAATACAAGACTGGCTTTATGCCATAGCTATCAAGCTGGAAGCTCGGTACTTGTCTCATCTCAATGTCTTGCTTTACATCACAACACTCAAGCTGGAAGCAAGATACTAGATTGGCTTTATGTCACAACCATCAAGCTAGAAGCACAGTACTAGTCTCATCTCATCGTCTTGCTTTATGTCACAACACTCAAGCTGGAAGAAAGATACTCGTCCTGCTTTACGTCACAACCATCAGGTCGGAAGCAGGATACTAGGTTGGCTTTACGTCACAACTATCTAGATAGAAGCTCAATGCTAGTCTCATCGTATCATTTTTCTTTACGTCACAACCATCAGGTCAGAAGCAAGGTACACATCCTGCTTTACATCACAACCATCAGGTTGGAAGCAGGGAACTAGACTTGCTTTATGTCGCAACTATACAGCCGGAAGCATAGTACTAGTCACACATCATCTTGCTTTACATCACAACCATCAGGTCAGAAGCAAGGTACTCGTCCTGATTTACGTTACAACCATCAGGTCGGGAGCAGGATACTAGACTAGCTTTACGTCACAGCTATCCAGATGGAAGCACAGTACTAGTCATATCACATCATCTTGCTTTACATCACAACCATCAGGTCGGAAGCAAGATATGTCTCATCTCAACATCTACACCCCCTTTCGAGGAGGGTCCTTTCGGACTATACCAAGCTTATCTCGAAAGTACTCAAACTTTATACTAGATAGTGGCTTGGTCAACACGTCAGCAACCTATTCATCTATGCTAATGTACTAGAGCTTTAAGGCTCCTCTCTGCACCATGTCACGAATGTAACGGATCTCTATATGCTTCGACCTGACATGGAATACAGGATTCTCTATCATCTTTATGCAGCTCTGGTTGTCACATAGAATCAAGGTTACTCTCATCTCTAAGTCAAATAGGCCGGTGAACAACTTTCGAAGCCATATAGCTTTGCAGCTGGCAGAACATGCAGCAATGTATTCTGCTTCCGTTGTGCTGAGAGAAATACTAGATTGCTTCCTACTCTGCCATGAGATCATAGTTGATCCCAAACTGAAACAACATCCTGAAGTGCTTTTCCTGTCAGAAACACTTCCTGCCCAATTTGCATCAGTATATCCACTCAATGTGAAATCATGATCTCGATCATAGATGAGACCATAATCCATTGTACCTTTAAGGTACCTCATCACATGTTTTTCATCCACAAGGTGAACATGTCTGGGTTCTACCAAGAACTGACTCAAGGTGTTCACGGAAAAACAAATGTCTGGTTTGGTGTTCATCAGGTACATCAATGATCCAATAATTTGTCTATACAGTGTGGCATCAATCAATTCTGACAAAGTATCGACCATCAGCTTCAGCTTCGCTTCCATGGGTGTATTCATGGGCTTGCATTCCAACATGTCGAATCTCTTCAAGATTTCGACCGTGTACTTCCCTTGGTTAAGGAAGATCCTCTCAGGACTCTGCCATACCTCAAGACCTAAGAAATAA
>ML849234.1:22976-33006 GCA_009831015.1 Picea engelmannii
GGAATGGAAGGACTCAACTTATTCATGGTAGGAAGGTTGTTCAGAGGAAGTAGGGTTCATGAAGTGGCTCATCCATTTGTTGTTTTTGGCTTAAAGGGAGTCAAACTGACCATTGAGGGATTCATATTGGGTATTGAGGTTCTCAACTTTGGAATTGAGGGAACCATTGTTGGAATTGATTTCCTAGGTTCCAATCTTGTTGTGGTTGTTTTCAATTATCAAGGTAGTTATTTCTTGGTTGCGGATGAGAGCCATTTGTGAATAAGAAAACAATGGGTAGGTGGGTCCACACAGAAAAAAGGGTTACAGGTGAGGGGTACCATGATGTTCAGGGTGAAGAGAGGAATCTAGTGGGAGAGGTCCCAAATAAGGGTGTCGAGAAGGGTTGGCGGGTCCATAAAAAAAAATGCTTATAAATGATAGGCACCGCAATGATCAGTGCAAAGAGGGGAATCCAATGGGACAGGTCCCAAATAAGAGTGTTGGCAAGACCACTATACTCTCTTTTTTACTCTTGCGGATTTATACTCTGGCCTAAAGAATACTGCAGTGACAATATGCCCAAATTGTTAATAGGGGAAATTTTGTAGGAATTTCACAACATGGATGCAAGTGGCAGGGTTGTGCTGCAAAAGTTCCCCTTTGTGTATATTTAGTTCAGTTTTGGCATCAAGGGTTAGGGTTTTTAGGGGTCTTATGGACAAGGGTTTTCCATGTGCTATAACTCTCTCATATTCCTGCGGGGTCGAACAACAGTACTTAGCCCAATATCTCAGGGCACAAACTAAGGAGGCTTGATCGTACCCTTATTTGTATTACATTATTATCCAGGTACTAGAGAGTAGTCTTCCCGAGTGTTGTTCTTGGTGCCACTATAACATTCAAGTGGCCAATCGGTTGATCTATAGTTGGTTTCAAGAGACCTAAGGGACTCTCTATATACTCGAAGGCACGTGGGAGTAATGGTCGTGTACAGGTGTTGTTTAGTGTAGTACTACTCGAAGGGGTACCAACAGGGGTTACAGAGGTTTTGAACTAGGTGAAATAGTGGTTTCGAGTAACCCATGAAACCGTTTGTATTTCATGTGTGTAGTCCTCCCCAACCATAGTTTTACCCCCTGAACGATAGATCTCTATGCTTTAAAGGTGCCATAAGTATGCATCTCTACCCATAAAAAAATTGTCCCAAAATTTTTGGAGAGGAAAGTGCTCTAATACCACTTGCAAGGTATCAGATGTATTATGCAAAGTAGAACGAAATAACTATGAAGAATACCAACATAAACAACGAAATATAGAGAAAAATAACACCATAAATGATACCTTTATTGATAGAAAGCCAAGTTAACTTGCCTCTTTGAGAGGGAAACCTTTAGCAAAGCAAAGCTCAATTACAAATAATTTTCAAGACAAAACTTTCCCATGCCTTCTACTCTTATTTATACTAATTCTATCCTCTAAATAACATTCTAGAGGAGGATCTTTCTAAAATAAGAAACTTCTATTAAATCTTCTTACATTAAACTTGTTCACATTATTATATAGGCCTTATTTACTAATGTTGACCTTTATTGCATAGAAAACATATTATTCTACCTACATGAGGGGTTAGGGAGGTTAGGTCTTGTTACCCCCCCATGCCTAGGTGTAACTAGAGGATATTGTGTCTCATAGCCCACAATGGAGAGCATGATCTTGACCACAATGATGATCATCATGTCCACAGATGGAAGCCCAACAACCCCCCTTATTCACTTTACATCTACATGTCAACCAAGGCTCATCACATTCAAGCAACCCAGAGTATGGGAGATGGTAATCCATCATCACCATGAGGTATGCTAGTCCTTCTTTTATGCAAAGTGTTGTGCTTAATTTGTTATGCATGTGGATGAGGATCTTTGGTTGAAGTTGGATAATAGATCATTAGTTTGGGAAATTGTTTTAGTTTCCTTATTTCACCTTGGTGGTCAGCTTTTGTGCCCTAGTCTTGTGTTGTCATTGCCTAGGGAAAAGGGGTACTATTGGGGGGCCCTCTCAAGGGTAACCTTTTGTTCCTTTCCATACTTAACACTTTCCATCTTGGAGCCTCTCATAGTGTATTAAACTTTGACAATGGGCCGTGGTCTAGTCTTGAGAAGAGGGACTAAAGGTCCAGAGGTTGTTTCACAACTCATGAGAAAATATTAAGAAAATGATGCTAAAGAAAGAAATGAATGATAACAAAGAGGACTAACAAAAGTCAGTCCAAACTCAAGCTTTACTCTTTCAATGCTCACCCTGGTCCAAAAAATAAAATGCTAATGGCTTGAAACTTGAAAAAAGGGACTTGCAAATATATAATAAAGAAAGACTTAGAAAAAGGAAAATAAAGGGGATTGGAAAAAAAATAGCATGTAAATATGAGGTAACTCAAGAGCAAGCACACCCGCCACAAAGGTGTTCAATGGATTCATTGGCACCATTAGCCATGAAGTAAGCCCTAAAACCATATCATTATCACACTTACTCTTGAAGGGTTTTTACTTTCCCTTGTCACTATCGAGACCTATCCCTCTACCTAGGTATTTTATTTCATGTCTCGGTGGCACACTTAATAGGGTTGGATGAACACCCTCCCATACTTAAACTCGGTAACTCACATGGGATCCTAGGATGGTGTGATGCTTGAATGGGATACTGAGGTGAATTGTCTTACATGGCTTATATCTTAAGTTGCAGCTTACTTTGCATGTTTTAAGGACTAATGTTTCTTATGAACTTTGGCTAACCATGTTTTATACTTAGGGGTTAGATCGTACCTCTTGGTTTCAAGTAGGCCAACCTTCAAGCTTAGTTGCATTGAATAACTTGTTGTTTTTGTAAAAGGTTTTCTACAACCATCTAAATTACATAATTTTTCTGCATACACCTATCTATTGGTGGCCTAACTCATTCATAAATTGCCTCTAACTATTGGATAGTATTATATTGGTTGCATGCTTAATTTTCATGGTCAATTGTGGCATTTCTGAGCACTTATTATTGTTGTTGTTACAAATTATCTCTTGTTGTTATAAGAATGTCTTATTGTTGCAACTTGAAACAAAAATAGTGAACACAACGTGTCTAGTGTCTAAAAGAAGTGTTTATAGCATACTTGCACTCATGAATTGTTATATATGTGTTGTGAAGTGTTCTTTTTCTAGGCAGGTATCAAATAATCTTAAAACATCTTATCTATCCTTGACCTAGATCAATATTTCAGTGATCAAGATAGGGGGCAGTAGGCTTGGAAAATAAACTTTTTACTTGATCCCTTGAGGTCACTAGGGAAGCATCCCTTATGGTGGACCTCTTCCACCACTAAAATGAGGGAAATCCTTACTAAGGTGATAGTGGTAGGTTCTTCCATAACTATGCAAGACTTGGGAGTCTTGTGTTGGGCTTTGCATAAGTACAAATTTCGCGATAACAGGTCTATAACACAAAATGAACAATCAATATCCCCAATAAATATAACATACTTGGTAGCCTTCATGAGTAATTCCCTTTATTTTTATGTTCCTATAGATCTTGGCTCCAAATCATAAACATCTTAACCTAAATAATAAACAATGCATGTAGTCATGCTAGATTGTCATGTTCCTAGAGGCCTATAATGCAAGTAGGGTTTCTTCATTGTTTTTATGGTATTTTGATAGAATTATCACCCTTCAACAAAAGGACTCAAGATTTACTACAATTTCTTATTTTCTAATGAGATCTAGAATGAATATGACTCCCATTGTTAAGCAAGATTGGGGTATGTCCAAAATACAAATATAAGATGCAATGTTCATGCATCATATGGATACATAGATTACATCATCCCTTATATGGGTGTTCACAAAAATATTGATTTTGTGATTGTCTAAAGTTTTATATTGTCATTTTTAACATTTTGAAATTCCTCCAAAGAAAACATGGCTCAATGGTTATGAATTTATATTGTTATTAATGTATATATAACCCATCAAAATGTTATATTTGAAATTTCAAAGTATCATTATTATTACTTTCTATTGTAATTTAAACTTATCTATCTAAGTGTTGTTCATTAAATTTTAACATTTTGAATAATTTTAAGGACAATATTTTATTTAGATTTTTTTTAAGCGTGTACCTAGTTTACTCTTGTCAATTGAAATACAACTAATTTTTCAAATTTTTATCATGGAAGGGTCAAATGAATATATACCCTTCAATTTGAAATTAAAAGCAATCCTTCAATTTTGATCACTGGTTCCTAGCCTATGGGAGTAGGATAACTATCAATTGATCTTCAAGGTGCAAAAATATGTCGTTATATTGCAAATAGGTTGAATATATTTGTTTTATAAATGTTGTTGTGTAGTGAACTAACTTTTTGTAGGCAAATCAAGATTTCTCAAAGGGTTAGTGGTTCTATATTAAGTGAATAGGCTTCAAAAGGTAGGGAATAAGAACGGGGAGAAGGGAGTTATAATTCCAACCCAAAAATGACATCTACACATAATCACAGGTAGAGAAAGTGATGAAAATATCCATATGCATTTGATAGTGTGTTTCAAGCATATTATATTTTTCAAGAAAGAACTTGTTTTTCCTAGTCATCTAGGATATTGATCTAAATTTGAACCTACTATCCATATTGTAGTAGTTAAAGGATGGAGTGAGAAGTGGAGACCACATGATGATTGTTCAAGCAATGAGAGAGAAGAATTGGCACACGCGTACATTTGATGACACGAGCCAACAGGATGTCCTGAAAAATTCCTTGGCGAAGTCCACCAACTATAGGACTTATATGATGTAGTAATTTGGAACCAATTCCTTTTAGATGCTTCTCAAACTCAAGAGATTTTTTTTCATTATTGGTAATAATGCTGGGAAAGAATTTGAATGAATTGAGCATTGCATATCCTTTTTTAAAGATTTGTTCAAGAGCCCCTAATTAATGAGATTCATATTTTCTTATGTGTTTTGAATACCATCCATTAACTCATCCGTCTTATCTCATAATTCACTTACCTCATTGATGGCATTGTTTTATGTTTATGCCCTAATTACCATGCACTAAGTATGATTTGCATTGAAGTACACATTCATATAGGAGTCTAAGTTTTGATAATGAAGCATAAGGGAGGAAGCCATGTAAGGAAAATTGATTTGAGGTAGCATGCAAGAGGGCCACAAGCTATAGAGATTTCCCTCATTTGCATAGGTATGATGCGTGAACAAGGTATTACACATGAATTTGAGTTTTGTATGCAAGACAAAGTCGGTTGAGGATAATGGATAAGATCGAATCTTCAAAGGGGATGCTCCACAAGTTGTGCAAAAATATTCCCATGGCCACAATGGGGTTGTTTTATGTGTTGCACACAGGCTAAAGTATGACCATGTGGTTGCATCGTTTCTACTATTGGAGACCCATGCAAACACATTTAAAGGTAAAGAGAGCATATGAGATGCATGTTGAAATCCTCTTACTCCAAGCCCTAGGTATCTTGTTATCTAGTGATTTCCTTACCGCAAATCAGATTAGCAGCTCACAAAACAAAAATACACTGTTGGAATATTCAACTCAAATAAATATATTGGAAGCAACTCAAATCATGCACACATAAACACCAATATTTTTGGGTAGATACCCCTAAAACAAACCCGGAGGGAAAACCAGTACTAAGATGATTTTATTATTATAAAATGAAGGTTCATGTAGCAGGGATAATGGCTTATTGAGAGAAATACAACTGCAGACAAACCTGACAAAGTTTGATTTGTTGCATGACCCAAATATGGCATGTTTTTCAAGGTGTACACACCTTTCCTTAAGTAAATCCGCGTATACACGTCTGTCTCCACTCTGACCCATGTACACGACCTCAAGAAATATACAACAAACTCTGTATGGTGCAACCGTTTTTTGTGGCTTTGCTCTACTGAAACCCACTTGCAGATGCCTTTTTTCTCTCTTCTCCTTGACCTGATATCTAGATGGAAGTTATTATCCACCTATCCAAGATCTCCTTGAATCATTGTCCTTCGTGATCCAACTCTCAAAGCAAAAATACTTATCTGCTCTTTGTCAAGTGTCTTCTCCTTCACCCCAGCCTTGATTTTATAATCTTGAGTTGTGACCTAACCCCAATCTCCAAAGTGATTGACGGTTATTACTTCTCACCTCACTTGATATCAATGGATAAGATTAAATGCCAATTACTTTTAGCATTTCCTTAAATAACTCAATTAATTAAAAAAATCACTTTAGTTTAATAATTCCTTTAATTAAAGTAAAGTCTCAAGGTAGAAGGCTTTGGATGACTTCCACGCGTCTAGGCACTTAGACCTGTGCAGAAATACTTGTCTGATGTTACCAAACGTCAACACTCCCTCTTAGCGAGGAAGGTATTTCTCGAAGATCCACCTAGAATTGGTTCTCCCTCTAACCCTAGCACAATGTCATACACATAATCCTGCACACTGGCATCCCTCCAACCCTATTGGTCAGCTGCTTCCTGAATACTAGAAGTCTCAAAATTGATGACGCTACATGTCAATGCCAAAAAGTTTGGAAGCTTTGTCGAAGGCCTGCTCTCCCTCAATGTGATCCTAGGAGTCTCCTACTCCTGCATCCATCAATTTCATCTTGTACCAACTTGGTCTCCTGATAGGACTAGAAGAGGCTAACGTCCTATTTCCATTTGAAGGTTGACTCCCCACTGAAAGTTTGCGAACTTTGCTTATCCTTCGCTTTTTCACCCTTCAGAGCCTCTTTCTCCTTGCCCTCTATCACTAACATCGATCCATGATCCAAGATCTCCTTGGATGCTCTTACAGGTTGACCCTGGAACCTATATACCCTACCCTCTCTGACACCAATGTTGATT
Source organism: Picea engelmannii (assembly GCA_009831015.1). Classification (NCBI taxonomy): domain Eukaryota; kingdom Viridiplantae; phylum Streptophyta; class Pinopsida; order Pinales; family Pinaceae; genus Picea; species Picea engelmannii. The sequence goes on from ML849234.1 coordinate 29,870, forward strand.
GTTATGATAGGGCTAACTCCCTATGAATGTATGAGTACTTGTCTATTATGGAACAAGAGTGCAAAACCCTTATCCTCCAGAGGTAATACTGAGAGAAAATTAATCTTCAACTCTGGGACATACAACACATCTACCACCTCCAAAGAACCTCCTGACTCCATCTAGAACCTGACTGTCCCAACTCCCTCTACACCACTCTTAGCATGAGTGTCAAGCTCCACATGTAGATTTTAGTTTGTTGTTGACCATATAATGAAAAAATCACATGTCCCCATCATATGAAAAGAAACACCATTATCTAAGTGTCACACACTCCTTGAGTTGGTGTTAGTAGATAGGCATGAGAACATTGAGAATTCCTTCTCAAAATTTGTTGGAAACTCATCTAGTTGTGTCTCTGTTGATGATGTTGTCTGTGTCTTCCCTTTCCCCTTCTTCTCTGGACACTGTGATGCATAGTTCCCATACTTGTGACACACAAAGCCCTTGATTTTACTCAAGTCCTTCTTACCTGGCTATGAGTTTGACTTCTCATTGTTACCCTGAGAACCCTTTCCTTTTCCCTTTATTTTCTAACTAACAAGGGCCATGTTCTCCTCCTCTTCATCTCCATATTTTCTTGCTTTAGACTCCTCTCGATTCTCTTCCTAGATGTAATCATCCCAAAGTCTCTGCCAATCTGGGAGATGTTCCCAAATGCATACTCCCTTGATAAAGGGTTCCCATGTCTTGGGAAGACCATTCAATGACACATTCACAATCTCTATGTCCTATGTTTTCTCCCTTATCGCTACAAGATGATCACGTACTTGAGTGATCATCATGAAATAGCTAGTAACATTATCAGATCTAGACATATGCACTTATTTGAGTCTATTTCTTAAGACCATCTTCCAATTCATGTTAGTGCTCTAGAATAAACCTACCAAGGCATCAAACATATCTTTGAGATTCTTCTTCTTGGATAAGTGAGGAATTAGATGATCCTTCACTGAATCCAAGATGACCCTTTCTGTTTTGATCCTCTTATTCTCGTGAGCTTCCAAAGCTGCCAGATCTGTCGGTGGAACAACTACTTTGTCCACTAACTCCCAAAGGTCATACTCCTTTAATGCCAAAGTTACTCTTTCTTTCCGAGATAGGAAGTTGGATGCTCCATCCAATCTGTCTTCAACTCTCAGCAGTGTTGTTGCCAAGTCTTGATAAACTACGCTGGAAATAACCTGCTACTGAAACTTCCCTTGTACTGACCTATAAAAACCTGTACATGCTTGTCACCACTGAACCCCACATATGTACATGAATTTCCTTATTGAAACTTGTGTGTTCATGCGCCTATGCTTGCTTCAAACCATGTATACGCGAATATCTCCAAAGAGACCCGTGTATGTATGCACATGTTCCTTTTGCAACCCACGTACAACTCCATAAAACTGTAAAACCCAAAATCTGCCCCAGTATGACTGTTTCCCTCAAATTCGTCCTTCAATTATGCCCATTGGTTATGGATAAGTTAATATCTCCTGCATATTTGATAAATATGCTATCAATTTTTATGGATCTGAGATTTGGCTTCCTCTTAGAGGATGTGCTTTGATACCATGTTGAAATCCTCTTACTTCGGGCCTTAGGTATCTTGTTATCTGGTGATTTCCTTATTTCAAATCATATTAGCAGCTCACAAAACAAAAATACACTACTGGAATATTCAACTCAAATAAAGATAGCAAAAGTAATACTATAATCCAAATCATGCACACATAAACACCAATATTTTTGGGTAGATACCCCTGGAAAAACCATGGAGGGAAAACCAATGCTAAGATGATTTTATTATTATTAAATTAGGGCTCCCGTAATAGGGATAATGACCCACTGATAGAAATACAACTGCACACAAACCTGGCATAGTCTAATCTGTTGTAAGACCCATATTTGGCACACTTTTCGAGGTGTATGCATCTTTCCTTATGTAAACCTGTGTATACGCTCCCATCTCCACTGTGACCCATGAACACGACCTCAAGGACTATACGACAAACATTGTATGGCGCAACCATTTCCTATGGATTTGCTCTGCTAAAACCCACTTGAACCTGCCTATGTTCTCTCTTATCCTTGACTTGATCTCTAGATGGAAGTCCTTCTCCACCTATCCAAGATATCCTTGAATCATAGTCCTTTGTGATCTAACTCTCCGAGTAAAGGTCCTTCTCTACTCTTTGTAAAGTCCTGTCAAGTGTCTTCTCCTTCACCCTAGCCTTGATTTTATAATCTTGAGTTATGACCTAACCCTAATCTCTAAAGTGATTGGCAATTGAGATTACTTCTCACCTCACTTGAGATCAATGGCTAAGATTAAATGCTAATTACTTTTAGCATTTCCTTAAATAAATCAACTAATTAATAAAAGAACTTTACTTTAATAATTCCTTTAATTAAAGTAAAGTCTCAAGGTAGAAGGCTTTGGACGACTTCCACATGTCTATACACATAGACCTGTGCGGAAATACATGTCTAATGCTACCAAACATCAATAATGCAGGGATCACGTAGATGTCAATAAATGTGTGTGAAGATGTACCTATATGATTCAACTTATTTTGTAGGATCATGTTGAATTTATTTGCAAGGATGGAATTGTTCAAGAGATCATTGAAGAGGTCATCCTCGAACACCATTACAAATTAGGAAGTCACAAAACAACCTCCTTGGTTGCATAATCACTAACTACAATGGTTCTTTGTTAATGTCAAAATATAGGGTGACCATAAAGTAAAATTGGCTTTGAGAATGATGGATAAGAAGAAAAAACCAAAAGAATCTATGTTTGATCAATACATCAAGATGACATGCAATGTATTTACCCAAAATTTTGGCCAAAACGTATAATACAAACCTTGTTATTGTTTATCTCTTGAAAAGAAAGGTTAAATGATTCTCTACTGCTATCACTGTGGATCCAACTCAATTTGAACACTTGTAGTAGAAATGTGATTGATTTGCACACTCATGTTATTATAGAGGAAAAATGAAGGGATCTAGCAATTAGTTACCGATGGTTTAAGTATGAACTAGGAATGAAAATCCACATTAAATATTTAATGGGCCATAAGGCCACTTCAACCATCATCCCA
>ML849235.1:12498-33006 GCA_009831015.1 Picea engelmannii
GACACAAAAAACAAAACTTTTAATCCAAAGTTTTACTTTTATATTTGATGAATACTTTTTCTTCATCTATAATCCGTTCACAACACTTTATTTTAACCAATAAGAAGTTTTGTAAGAAGTTTTGAGGCCTTATTTGGCCTCATATCGAGGTCAAACATGAAGCATTCAGATTAAAACTTAGGAATAAGAAGTTTTGAAACTTTATTTGGCTTCATATCGAAGCCAAACATGAAACATTCAGATTAAAACTTAGGAAATGCCTTTGCCAAACATGAATCATTCAGATTAAAACTTAGGAATAAGAAGTTTTGAGGCCTTATTTGGCCTCATATCGAAGCCAAACATGAAGCATTCAGATTAAAATTTAAGAAATAATTCGTTCACAACAATTTATTTTAACCAATAAAAAATGCCTTTGCCAAACATGAAGCATTCAGATTAAAACTTAGGAATAAGAAGTTTTGAGGCCTTATTTGGCCTCATATCGAAGCCAAACATGAAGCATTCAGATTAAAACTTAGGAAATAATTCGTTCACAACAATTTATTTTAATTTATTTTAACCAATAAGAAGTTTTGAAGCCTTATTTGACCTCAAATTATTTTAACCAATAAGAAGTTTTGACACCTTATTTGGCCTCATATCTAGGCCAAACATGAAGCATTCAGTTTAAGTTTAAAACTTAAGAATTAAAACTTAGGAAATGCCTTAGCAAGGAGTATTGTAATCGATTTTCTATTTTTCTTTTGACACAAAAACCAAAACTTTTAATCCAAAGTTTTACTTTTATATTATACTTTTTCTTCATCTATAATCCTTTCATAAAACCTTATTTTAACCAATAAGAAGTTTTGAAAGAAGTTTTGAAGTCTTATTTGGCCTCATATAGAGGCCAAACATGAAGCATTATTAAAACTTAAGAATAAGGAGTTTTGCATTCAGATTAAAACTTAGGAATAAAGGCCAAACATGAAGCATTCAGATTAAAACTTAGGAATAAGAAGTTTTGCATTCAGATTAAAACTTAGGAATAAGAAGTTTTGAGGCCTTATTTGGCCTCATATCGAAGCCAAACAAACTTAGGAATAAGAAGTTTTGAGGCCTTATTTGGCCTCATATCGAAGCCAAACATGAAGCATTCAGATTATACATGAAACATTCATATTAAAACTTAGGAAATGCCTTTGCCAAACATGAAGCATTCAGATTAAAACTTAGGAATAAGAAGTTTTGAGGCCTTATTTGGCCTCAAAACATGAAGCATTCAGATTAAAACTTAGGAAATGCCTTTGTAGTTCTCTTGAGTTGGATTAATTTTAGCCATTATGTTAAGCATTATTGTGTGGCATTAAATGTTTGTCTTTTATTGTCTTTTATTTACCCTAAGTTTTCCAGAACACATAGTTTTTCCTAAACTTCTATCGAAGACACCATATGGCCTGGCCTGCATGAAAGGAGTTTTTCCTAAACTTCTATGGAGACACCATATGGCCTGGCGTGATATATTATACTTTTCTCCATTTTGTCACGCTTCAACAGGGAGGAGGAGACATAAGAATGACTTACCAATCTCACCTTCTTATCTCCCAACCCATTGGAATACCATCAGAACTTTTGTACCACCAGCATATATAGATAATGGCCAATCCTTTCTTGTTCCTGGACAGATTATACATAAACTAATGAGGCACCGAGTAACCCATAAACACCCAACACCCCCAGCTAACAAAGTAGTAGCTACAGGGTTGAATTCATGCTAGGAAGGGAATAATGCCAGTCAGGAAAGTGGCTTGCTGGTGTGTTGCCCGGATAGTGATTGATCAAAGGGCCATTATTATGAAAGGGGCCAGTCTTCCGAGAGAGAGGGGATTTCTCCGACTTCTATGGAGACACCATATGGCCTGGCGTGCATGCAAGGATTCACCATATGGTGTGCATGCAAGGATTCTTGTGGATTCTTGACTGAGTCAAGATGTGTTCTTCAGTCTTTAAGTAAACCTTTCCTTGTCTGTGTCTCTGGTTGTGAAGGATGGCTGACGTGAAGGAAGAAGGGGTCTTCTTCTCAATCTCAACTGACAGAATAAAGAATACCCATTGACAGAATAAAGAATATCCATTTACAGGGATGACATTTCTCTAATCAGGTTGTTTTTTTTGTTTTCTCAATGACTGAATTAGCCCCAGGGTTGCAGGTTGCAACAGCCATGGCCAGGGAAATAAGCTTAGCAGCCTCACTCTCCCCGTCTGCTCTGACAACGACCGCCCTCCTCTCCTGCTCAGCCTTGGACCTCCTGGCTTCCTACGTCTCACAAGCTCAACCTGTGGGCGTGCCTCTATCTCCCTCCTCTGCTTTCTACCACCACGACCACCACACGCCTGCCCGTAATCCTTTACTTTCATGGCGGTGGCTTCTGTTTGTATACCCCACGGACTCCCAATTTTCAGCCCTTCTGCGTAATGTGGGCAGCCGATGTAGGCGCCCTCATCGTCTCCGTCCTGGCTACCGAGCATGGCCTCCCTGCGGCTTACCACGATTCCATCTCTACACTCCAGTGGCTCCATTCTCAGTCTGTGTCCATCGGCGGAGGAGGAGGAGCTGATCCCTGGTTCGATTCCCACGCGGACTTCTCCAATGTATTCCTTATGGGAGACAGCGCAGGAGGGAGCACGCTGTACCTTTTTCTGTCCTAAAGCAGCGGCGTCTGCGAACAGGTCTCCGAACTGAACTATCCCACAGAGATCAAATTATGTGGCATGCAATTTTTTATTAAGATCAGTAAGCCGGCTTGAAACAACGGCAAGGTCTTATTTTTCCCCGATCTCATCTGGCGCAACCTCCTCCGATTTTACTTATTCCACCCTCCCCAGCCCCGCGCTTACTCTTATATTCAACCCACCCAGCGTATCCACTGGTTCGAGCGAGCCGGGAGCAGGCTTGTCGGCATGCTTCTCTTATTCCCACCTCGATAGTAAATTGACACAGAGATTCGGTCATCCGATTCGGGAACATTCAGAAAGGATTCGAAAAATATAAATTGATCATGAAAATAGATCAACCAATCTCAATATAACTCATAGAGTACAAAGCGTGACGCAGAGCTCAGGATTTTGCTCTGCAAAGCCTCAAATATTGTGTCTGAATTCACAATACTTCCAAAGCCTTTATTCCGTTGGTGTCTGGATGCATGAAAGTGAATGGTATGACAGATGGAGGAAAGACTGAGAAGTGTCCTTCTCAAGATGGACACGCGTCACTTAAATTCATAAGGTTCAAATTGCTAAAGCTACTATTAGCTTTTTAGCTTTTACATAGGGAGAGTTAACAGCATCTGGGAAATATTTTGATTTTTACTGGTAACAAATAAACGAACTGAATCAGCAAACGTGAAAGTAAATTTTGTCAAATCTGTCAAGCATTTCGTGTTCTCTTTTCCATTTTGGAAATAATTGCAAAATTTTAAAAACTTATATTTGTTACCAAGTTATCCGTGATTAATATCAACTTTGTTATCTTATCTGGTCACAGGCTACATCCTTTTAGAATTACAACTTTTCTCTGCACAATTGTCATTACCTTCTCTACTTCCTTTGCATATTTAAATGTTCGCTTTCATCTCTAACTCGGGAAAAAGATTTGAGTTGTTTTTTGTCTGGATGAAACAGCCCGCTGTACAGATGGAACTTGTGTTATATGGGACCTTCAAACCAGAGGAGTTGCCAAGGAACTTCGTGAGAAGGACCATAGTGCAGCTATTACAAGCCTGTGTTGGTCCAAGTGTGGTCGTCAAATTCTGACATCGGCTACGGATAAATCTTTGACTCTCTGGGATGTTGCTGAAGCCCGAAAGGTTGCACGTATTGCACTCCAACAGACTGCCTTATATGCTCGTCTTCATCCTGGATCATTCAATCCATCTTTGGGTTTAGCTTGTCCCCTGTCCAGTCCACCAATCCTTGTGGACTTCAATTCAAGCAAACAATATGTACTTCCTGTTTCAGCACATGAACATCATCCTCGGAGTAAATTCTATGATGGAAGTGCATCTCTTCAACCCGCTGCTGCAAGTTTTAATAAGAGAGGTGACTTAATTTATGTTGGGAATTTGAAAGGGCAGATATTGATTATTGATACAGAAAGGAGAAAGGTACAAGCAGTATTTCAGATTCCTGGGAATCGACTAATTAGGCAACTTGTTTTTAGTAAGTGGCAAGTATCTGCGTTCTAATTCTGGGGATCGCACAATTCGAATTTTTGTAAATTGCAGACCTTCCTCTGTTGTCAGACCTGGCTTCCTACCTATTTTTTTTGGCAGGGACTTGTTGCTCAGCAACTCCCCTTGTTTCTACTGAAAGTGAAGTGGTGGAAAGTGATTATGGAGACGATAATCGTCGCTTTCTTTCATCTGAGAGTGCCTTCGCAAATCTGCCAAATCGTTTCAATTATATCAACATCCCATCCCATTAATATATATGAATGCTATTATAAATCTTTCAAAATGGTATTCATTGTTTTCAACGTTGTCTCTTGGGATTAAACGAAATCGAAATCGATGTGTTTACCTAGTTATTGCATCCCGGTTCCTGCCTTCGCCTGTCACTGGCTCAAACTGACCGGTCTCTATATTCGCTCTTGAAACGGGGCTGTCCAAAAGCTTTTTCCCTATCTTTACCAGGTCTTCTGGGTTCTTCTTAGTTGAAAGATCGGTTGAGCTTGTATCTCCTGATAACTCAAGCTGATCCCAATCACGTAATTTGTTAGACCTTTTTAGTATGGAGTGTATGCAAACAGAAGTGAATTATATTCTGTTCCAATCCCTAAACAAGTATACGACTGAATTACTTGTACAGGGAGGAAGGAAAGGACCTGGATTCTTAGATAGTTCTTCTGTGACTCACAGGCCTGAAACACGAGGGATGCGTAAATGTCGGCTAGATCTGCACTCGATTGCGAAAAGAATGTCAATTATGGGCACTTTACCACCATTGGATAACCATCGAAGCAGGCCCCATTTTGCAGCGTCAGTGGCTATGTAACTAGCCATTTTCTCTCCGGTTCCAAGAGAAAGTACCAGATACTTGATAGTATACTGTTTCAAACACATAGCCCTTTCAGTTTAGTTACTTCTTTCAAAGGTCAATGGTAATGAAGATTTGGTTGCATGAGTCCCACTTGTAAATAAAAAGGTTTATAAATCACCCGAGCTTTCGACAGTGGCAATACGAAATCGTTATTGTGAAGGAGAGCTTGTTTAGTTACTTGGTCTATTGCAAGTAATGTCTGCAACACATCATTTTATAAAAGAACAAATTACATAACGTCTAAGAAATCAAAATTTTGATATAAATCATAGTTACGCTATTCGGAGATGGAAAAATATATACTGGATTGTTCGCTACAACTCCCCCATCTATGAGGTTGAAGCTTTTGGTATTTCCTGAGGAATCTTGTGTCTGGAAGTAGTAAGCAGGAAGATATGTTGGAGCTACTGAAGTTCCAATGCAGACATTGGCCAAAAATGCATCTGTTGATTCATCCTGTTTGGCCTGGAAAAGATATTTACTATATATCACTCCAAACGGGATTGATCTTTAAATCAAAGCTGGATGACTTAGATCACTAAGATCATTGAAACATTACCTTAAAAGTGGAGAAGATTGTAGGCTGCTCTAATTTGATGTCGAATGAGGTGATCACGACGTTCGTTAGGGTCTGGTGTAATCGTGTATCTCCCAAATTCTTTTTCAAGACTTTGTGCAGGTAATCCCCAGAATATTTAGGGCCATTCAGCATTCTAAATGTCGATCGCAAGTAGCCTCTGTAATAGTTCATTTTCTATTGTTTCAATATTGATGTAGCTTGTAGAAGAAAAAATATAAGAAACCTAACGAACCATTAATGATGTTGTTTGTAACGGGAAAAATAGAAGAAAAATAAATTCTTTTACGTGGAAAAATATGAGGACAATTTTCCACGAGAGATTTGGTTGTGAAGCTTATACCCTTATTCCTAAAAATAAGCATTCAAATAACTTATACTCATACAAAAAAAAAATACATTTTTGTTGGTTATGATAATGTAGTTAAGGGATATAAATTATGAGATCTTACTTCTCACAAAATCATCATTAAAAACTATTTAGTATTTGATGAATCCCTTTTCATAAAATTAGATGTTCTAGAAGTTGAAGTGAAATGGGAATAAGTACCACAACATCGTGAAATTTAGTTGGAGACCTAAACAACTACAAAGATAAGGAAGAAAGAAGAAACTTATGAAGAAGAAGAACAAGTGGATGTGTAAAATATATAAGGAAATGTGGAAACACCACAACCAACACTCAGGAGATCTAGACAAGATAGAAATCCCCATAAGAGGTATGAAGATTATGTTTCATATGTTGCATTGATTACTAATGATGGGGAACCTTATTATTATCAGGAGGGAAGGGATGATGCCAAAAGTGCTAAATGGAAAATAGAAATGGAAGAATAAATGGATGTCTTGTAGAAAAACAAAACATGGGACCTAGTAGAACTCCCTAAGGAAAGAAGAGTGGTTGGGTGTAAGTGGGTCTACAAAATGAACGAGGGTGTTGATAGTAGAAATGAAATATACAAAGCTAGATTTATTGCAAAAGGGTATTCTCAAATGGAAGGTATTGATTTCCATGAAATGTTTTCAGAGATTGTAAAGATTGTTTCTATTTTTTTGTGTGTTAGAACTATTTGCCTTATTTGATCTTGATTTGGAGTAGTTAGATTTAAAAAAAAAATTGTTACATGGAGATTTGACTCAGGATATATATATATATATATATATATATATATATATATATATATATATATATGGAAAAACTAGAATGGTTTGTTCAAGATCGCAAGAGAAGATTTGTTTTCACGCTCAAGAAGTCATTTTATGGTCTAAAACAGTCTCCGAGGAAATGATACTTGAGAAGTTTGATTCCTTCATGGTGAACGAAAATTTTACTAGAAGTGAGGATGAACATTGTATTTACTTCAAAAACTTAAATGGTATATTCATTATCTTGGTGTTATATGTTGACAATATGCTTGTTGCAAGAAAAGGCATGGATGAGATCAAAAGGTTTAAGGCTCAATTAGGTAGGAATTTTGATATGAAGGATTTAGGAGCAACGAAACAAATTTTGGCCATGGAAATACACAAAGACAAGAAAAATGTCAAGATTTGGTAATCAAAACATAAGTATGTGGAGAAAATACTCATGATGTTTTGTATGAATGTTGTGAATCCTATGAATGTCCCTTTGGCTCCCCATTTTAAGATTTCATCAAGATTATATTTCCTAGTAGTAAATAATAAAAGGATTGTATGTCTCATGTACCTTATGCAAATACAGTAGGATGATTAATGTATGTGAGGGTATGTACTAGACTGAATATTTAACATGCAACTGGTGTTGTCACTAGATACATGAAAAATCTAGGTAGAAAGCATGGGGAAGTAGTCAAATGGGTGCTTCAGCATCTAAGAGGCATACGCGATTATTGCATCACCTTTGATGGTTGTAATGACACATTATGTGGTTATGTTGATTAAGATTTTGCAAGTTATTTAGACAATAGGTCTACTTCAGGTTATGTCTCTACTCTTCTAAGAGGGTCCATTAGTTGGATGTCAAAGCTTCAAGAAACAATTGCCTTGTCCATTACTGAGGCATAAGATATTTTTTCCCCAAATGCATGAAAAAGGGAATTCTAGTTAAATGGTGTTTTAGGTAAGTTTGGAAGAATGCACGACACTTTGTATATATTTTGTGATAGTCAAAGTGTTATCTATTTGGCCACCAATCCAACTTATCACAATAAGACTAAACATATTGATGTTAAGTACCATTTTGTAAGACAAGTTATTGATGGAGGTGATGTATCTCTTAAGAAGTTTCATACTCAAGAAAATTGTGCAAACATGTTTACCAAACCAGTATTGTTAGAGAAGCTATAGTAGAGTTTGGATTCTCTTGGCTTGCACGAAAGGTGATGATTGAATTTTTTGGGAAAGGTATCAGGTAAATTGTTGTCAATGTGGAGATTGTTGGGTGGTGACAACACATACATTTTAGTTCCAATCACTTTTGAGTGTCCTCAAATGTGGTTGTCTCTATTTGAGGTTTCTGTTAGGGTCCTAACTCTCACATAGGTAGAACAATATATTCAGATGTAATAAATGTCAATATTAATAAGGCCTTGCAATAAAATAGAATAAGTCGAATGTAAGAAGGCCTAATAGAAGCTTCCGCTTCTAGAAGGATCTTCCTCTAGATGCTTCTTTTGATAGACATATTTATTATAAATAGGAGTCGACGGTATGAGAACCCTAGCTTGGATATTATTGTAATAGAGATATGCTCGACTGGAGGTTGCCCCCTCGAAGACGCCCGTGAACATTTCTCTCAGAATCAAAGTGATATTTTTGTTGTTATTCTTATATCATTTCAGTGTTATTGTGGTGATTGTTCTGGTTATATTGTTGTTATTCTGCCATTTCTATCATTTTATTTATGTTCTGCATACTTTTTATATCTGGTATATTACAAATGGTATCATAGCACTTTCCTTGGAAGAAATTGTCGATAATTTTTTTTTTCAGGGTAGAGACGTATTCCGACATATTTAAGCCATGAAGATCTGTTTTTATATGCATAAAACCACGGTTGAGGGATTCATACATGCAGGAAATAAAAGTGGTACTTAAGCGCACATTTGTTGGCCACACTTGTAACCCGTGTTGGTACCCCTTTGAATGGTAGTGCATCATACAACACCTGTGTACACATCAACCTAGATTACTTGAAACTCTCTTTAGATAAACCGATCGGTCTCTTGACTACTATAGTTCCACGAAGAACAACACTCAGGAAGATACTCTCTAGTACCTGGGTAGTTGGGTAGTAAGACTAAGGGTATGATCTAGCCTCCTTAGTTAGTGCCCTGAGATATTGGGTCGATTACTACTGTCGGACCCCGCACGTATATCAGAGAGCTATAGCACAGGGAAAACACTTGTCTGTAGAACCCTTGAATACCTAACCCTTGGGGATAGAAACATAAACAAATTAAAACAGACAAGATCTATTGCCACACAACTGTGTTCGGGTTGCCAAATCTACACATTTCTTCCTGGTTAATCATTTGAGCATTTCATCACTGCAGTATTCTTCAGTCTGGAGTATAATTCCGCAGGTGGAAAAAAAAAACAAGTCTGGAAATTTTTTCACGATTATTTGAGACTTATTCCATTGGATTCATCTCTTCTCCCTTATCACATTCATACATTTCATTTTTCAGCAAATGTTTTTACCCCACCCGCCCCTTTTCGGTTCCCTCGTCCTCATGGCCCATACTCGTAGTGAAGACCTGGAAGCTCGCTTCAATACCTTGCAATCTAATCTCAGCGAGACCCAACAAGAAGTGAAACAAGTCAGTACCAATGTTGCCGCCATCAATACAACCATGCAGTCTTCAATAGAGGAAATCAAGCAAGACCTGACCACCCAGCTTGAATATGTCTTTTCTACGCTCTGCACCAAGCTGCACATCCCTACAGATAACCCTTCCTTTGACTCACCTCCACATACTGAAGCTGAAAATTTCTCTCATTCCCATAACTTTTAGCACCATCACTTTCAACGTGACCTACGCCTTCTGCGGCTGGATGTGACCAAATTTGATGGCTCGGACCCCACTGGTTGCAGGTTAACCCAAATGGAACATTATTTCTCTTTATATGAAATTACATATGACTTGGACAAACTTCGATATGGTGTTTTCCATCTAGATCAAGAACGTTGGCAATGGTGGCAATGGAAAAAAACTTCCCGTCAAGGGTATATTGCTTGGACACACTTTGTGGAAAAGATTTATGAACGCTTTGACACTGACACCAACCATTTGGGTCGTTTGACAAAGTTGAAACAATCAAGAATAGTGGATGACTTTATAGCTGCCTTTGAGCGGTTATCTTCTCGGACATAGGGCATGTCTGATGCCTTTTTCCGAGAGTGTTTTATTAGTGGCGTCAAGGATGATATTTGGGCCCATGTCCTCATGGATCGTCGTCAGAGTTGGGTGGAGGCTACTAAAAGCGATAAAGAAGAAAAACATGTTGTATATTCTAAAAACCAGAAACCCTCCTTTATCCCTCGCACTAAATTAGTAAATCCCACTACTCCCTCTGCTCCACTAAAGATCCAAAAATTGACCAGGGATGAAATGGTTGAACGCAAACTCAAAGGACTTTGTTATAATTGTGATGACAAATATTTCCCGGGCCACAAGTGTAAGGAACAAAATCGTTTTATGGCCATCTCAGAGGATATTTCGGAAGAGGATGTTGACACTCCCCTTGTGTCTGAGTCACCTGAAACCACTGACATAACCCCTCCCTCAGACCCTCCCGAAGTAGAACTGGTCATTTCCCTCAATTCTCTCACTGGCTTCTCTGCTCCCCAAACCCTCAAGCTAATCGGTTACATCAAGCATAGGAAGGTCACCATTCTGGTTGATAGTGGAAGCACGCATAATTTTATTCATCACCTCATTGCCCAAGAAAATCATTGCTACATCCATGCCTTCAATAATATCCAAATCATGATTGCCAATGGTGGCTCCATGAAATGTGGAGGGCATTGTGAAAATCTGCGTCTCCAAATTGGTGACTACCACCTGAAATATCATATGTTTGCTATCGACATGGGTGGTTGTGACATTGTGTTGGGTGCAGACTGGCTAAGGACTTTGGGTGCCATTCTCATGGATTTTAAGGAATTAACCATGCAATTCGACCAGGAGGTCCACCAATATAAGTTCCAAGGCATCACCATCGATTCACCTGAGATCATTAGTTCCCATTGCATGGAAAAGCTGCTCAAAAAAGGTCATTATGGTGTTATTTCCCAACTCCATGTCATAAAAGCAACAGAGACACCCTCGGTGCCGCAAGACCTCCAAGACATCCTTTCTAAACATCAAGTGGTATTTTCTACTCCCTAGGGGCTCCCTCCTTCCCATGGTGTTCATGATCATTCCATTCCCCTTGTACCCATAAGCTTTCCTCCCAATATTTGTCCGTATCGTCACCCCTTTTCACAAAAAAATGAAATTGAGAAAATGGTCTAGGAACTCCTTAATGCAGGTGTTATCTGCCCTAGTATGAGCCCCTACTCTTCTCTTGTGGTCATGGTCCTGAAGAAATAAGGTTCTTGGCGAATGTGTCATGACTTCCATTCCATCAACAAACTTACCATTAAAGACAAATTTCTCATTCTTGTCATTGATGACCTCTTAGATGAATTGAGTGGCACCCAATTCTTTACTAAACTTGATCTTCGTTCGGGCTACCACTAGATACGTATGAAAGAGGCAGACATTCCCAAGACTTCCTTTAGAACTTATGAGAGAAACTATGAGTTTTTGGTCATGCCCTTTGCCTTGTGTAATGCCCCCTAGACCTTCCAAAGCCTCATGAATCATGTATTCCGTCCTTTTCTCCGTCATTTTGTCTTAGTTTTCTTTGATGATATCCTCATCTATAGAAAAACCTGGACATACCATATTGCTCATGTGGATCGAGTTCTCCATCTACTCTCTCAGCACCAACTTTTCCTGAAACAGTCTAAATGTTCTTTTGGTGCCTCAAAAGTTGAGTACTTGGGTCATATGGTTGGAAAGGATAGCATGTGAGTGGATCCTAAAAGGATTGAATCTATGAAAGACTGGCCTCACCCAAAGACTCTCAAAATCTTGGGTGGATTTTTGGGCTTAACAGGTTATTATCACAAGTTTATTAAGAATTATGGAAAGATTGCAACAGCTCTCACTGCACTCCTAAAAAAGAACTCTTTCACTTGGACTCCATCCACTGCTCAATCTTTTCAAACCTTGAATATGGCCATGTGAACCACTCCAGTCTTGGCCCTTCTTGATTTCACAAAGACCTTTGCCTTGGAATGTGATGCTTCACGGAGAGGAATTGGTGTTGTCCTTATGCAAGAGGGTCAGCCTTTGGCCTTTACTAGCAAGCAACTGTCTAAAATAAATCTGGGTAAATCAATCTATGAAAAGGAAATTTCGGCTATTATGCATGTCGTTGATCTGTGGTGCCCTTATTTATTGGGGCAATGCTTCCAAATTAAGACAGACCATCAAAGCCTCAAGTATTTTCTGGAACAATGCATTTCCTCCCTGGAGCAACAAAAATGGGTGACTAAGCTCTTTCGATATGATTATGAGATCATTTACAAGAAATGAAAAGACAATATGGTTGCGGATGCACTTTCCCAAAAATATGAAGATGAAGGATCCCTCTTTCCTCTTTCCTTCATTGTACTAGATTGGCTCCAAGCCGTTCACCAGGAATGGCTACAAGATCCCAAAAGTTCGCATCTGATCCAACAATTGTAGGCCAATGAAGAAGCTTCCCCAGGGTACTCTTCATCCACGATGAGCTTCGATACAAAGGCCATTTTTATTTAAGTAAACAATCAAAAATTAAATCCACGGTACTTTATGAGCTTCATGCTACACCCATAGCGGGGCACTCTAGGTTAACCAAAACCTATGACAGGGTCCAACGTTCCTTTTTATGGGATGGTATGAAACAATACATTCGTAATTTTGTCATTGAATTTCATGTGTGTCAACACAACAAGGGAGAAACAGTCAAATCTTCGAGCACACTACAACCGCTTCCGATAACACTTGCTATTTGAAGGGATATGTCTATGGATTTTATTATAGGCTTACCTAAATCGGGAAATAAATCAGTCAACATGGTGGTTGTTGATCGCCTTTCCACGTATGCTCATTTCTGCGCTCTTCAACACCCATTTACAACATCCACAGTGGCTCAACTTCTCATGGATCAAGTCTTCAAGCTTCATGGCATGCCGCACTCTATTGTTTCTGATCACGACCCAACTTTCATGAGCAATTTTTGACAAGAACTGTTCAAGGTACAAGGAACCCAATTGCATCTCAGCACAACTTATCATCCCCAAACTGATGGTCAAACAGAAGTTGTCAACAAGTGTTTGGAAACATATTTTAGGTGTTTTGCCTCGTAAAAGAAAAATGAGTGGGCTCAATGGTTACCCCTAGCTGAATTGTGGTACAACACTTCATACCATACAGCTACACACATGACTCCTTTTGAAGCGGTATATGGACATAAGCCAACTTCAACTCTCTCATACTTACCTGGTGTCTCGAAGGTCCAGGCAGTTGACCAAACACTTACAGTTTGAGAGGCTATTCTCCATACCCTCAAAGATAATTTGGTCATGGCACAGAATCACATGAAGCAACAAGCAAATCAAGATCGCTCTGAACGTCAATTTGCAGAAGGCGATCAAATGTTTCTTTGACTGCAACCTTACAAGCAAAATTCCCTCAAGGTCGAGCATTGTCAGAAGCTAGCGTCGAAATTTTATGGTCCTTATACCGTTCTCAAGCATGTGGGACAGGTGGCCTATCAGTTATCTTTGCCCAGTCATTCGAAACTACATCCTAGTTTTCATGTTTCATGCTTAAAGAAGGTGATTGGAACTAAGTGCCAAATTCAAACCAACCTTCCCGACTTAGCCGAAGAAGGACCCATTTGGCTACAACCACAAGTAGTTTTGGACAGTGTGAGCGTCGCCTGCATCATCAAACCATCAAGGAAGTTTTAGTCCAGTGGAAAGATACAACTCCAGCAGATGCCACTTGGGAACCAACTACCATTTTGCAACAATTTCCACATCTCAAGCCTTGATGACAAGGTTGTTTTTACGGGGGAGGACATGTTAGGGTCCTAACCCACACATAGGTAGAAAAATATATTCGGATGTAATAAAGGTCAATATTAATAAGGCCTTGCAATAAAATAGAATAAGTAGAATGTAAGAAGACCTAATAGAAGCTTCCGCTTTTAGAAGGATCTTCCTCTAGATGATTCTTTTGATAGACATATTTAGTATAAATAGGAGTCAAGGGTATGATAACCCTAGCTTGGATATTATTGTAATAGAGCTCTGCTCGACTAGAGGTTTCCCCCTCGAAGAGGCCTGTGAACATTACTCTCAGAATCAAAGTCCTATTTCTGTTGTTATTCTTATATCATTTCAGTGTTATTGTGGTGATTGTTTCGGTTATATTGTTGTTATTATGCCATTTCTATCATTTTATTTATTTTCTGCATACTTTTTATATCTAGTATATTATAGTTTCTCAAGCGTTTGGCTTTCCATATCCTTGAAAATGTTTGCAAAAATTCTTTTAAAATGTAGAATCCCGCGAGTTTCTTTAATAGATTTTGTAAACTATTTCTCCATTGGTTGACATAGCGATAAAGATATATCTTCCACCTCTGAAAATATTTGTTGTCTGATATGCTATCATTCTGTTTCTTTGTTCATTAATTTCAGTTTTGCTGACTCAATTACCACATGTTTCACTTGTTAAATAAAAGTCATATTGACATTTTGTTGTTGATAACTCCACTTTATTATTATTAATAAGGTTTAACTATAATAAAAAAGTATAAATGGTTTTATAAAAAAGGAAAAGGAGGTCATGAGTTCTACTCTTTCTCACTACAAAATTGTTTCTACAACTATACAAGTGAATATAGTCACATTACTTAATTTACTGATCAAATATGGATTTTCAAATCTAATGAGTATGCATTAGTGTTAATAAGGTGCAATAGGGATTATAAGAGAAAAAGGAGGTCCATTTTTCCATTCTTACTCACTCCAAATGAGTTTCCACAACCATACAAAAAAAATATAATTGCAAAACTAAGACATCAAATCAACCAAAAAATTGGCAATAAATTTGATAGAAGGAAAAGTTAAGTTGGAATGAAGCTTCCCATTTAATTGAATCTGACCAAAGCACATAATAAGCATTCTCATTGGTGGACAAAGAAACTATTATAATCTAATTTTGGAGCTCATGTATCTCTTTGATAATTTTATAATATACATATTTTCTCATTAATAGGGATTAAAGGTTAAAATATGTAGAAAAGGGGAGAAGCATATAGGAAATAGGTCATTAAAATCTGAATATCTATCTCGAGCACCACTCTCCCTATACAAGAAAGGAATTATCCTTGTCCTCCTTATTTTTTTTCCATTGTCATTCCCCTTGCATGCAAAGGTGGATTCTAATCATTTTATGTACCCAACTGGTATATATGCTCAAGAAAGAGATCAATTTCCTCTTGAGACCCAATTTGTGCTCTCCTAGAAAATATTGTAATAGAGGATTCTAGCGCAACATTGGTGAATAAACTTTCATATGGCATTCTACCTCAATTTATAAAAGATGGTGGAGGCATAGGTGAATCCCCTACTAATATTGTTTCCTTCTTGGGAACATTTTTTATGTAATGGGTATATAGAGAAACATAAGACCGAGCTAAGTCAACTCAACCCCTAGTACCTTTTCTATTTCCCATTCATTAATCGAAGAACACTCATGTAAATTAGATATAAACTCTATTACATTAATGAAATAAAATTCCAAATATTTCTCTTGCATATATTGTGTCTATTTGATTCATTGAAATTCATTTAAACTTGTGAGATCTATTTTACATGCCGAAAAATTATGTTTTATATAGTCTATATCCATGGGAAAGACTTTATAACAACCTTCATTTAAAATAAAATTTCCTTCTTCTTGGGTTATTTTTCACTTAGAATCAAATTATGGTGCCTATGGTTCAAAATTTCATTCCAATGGCTTGATTATATTGAATTTTTATGTTGCTTGGATTCTTGGTCACTCCCAAAACTATAACACTAAATATTTTTATTTATTTTTAATAAATTAGAGAAAATCACAATGCACCACTATCACTCTACAATAAAAACCAGTTTGAAATTCATAGATAAATGTTTTTCTCATGTGAAAAGTAGGAACAATATCTTTAGGACATTCAAGGGTGTCGCCCCTTTAGATTGAAAACTAGCTTGAGGGTCTAAAGTGGCACAGGAAGGTGCTCCTAGAAATTATTCCTATTACACCTCAAATTCACCACAGTGTACTTGTTGATGGATCCAAATGGCTCGTCAAGAAGGTAAGGGAGAACGCATGATGGTAGGTCCCAATCATACCTACTCTTATTTGGGTTATCATTTTCGATGAGTACGTTGGCCTCGTTTCCACTAAGAATTAAAAAAAAAGAGGGGAAGATAGTAAATTGTTCCCCAAAGAACTCTAATTAATTATAAATATAATCTATTTAAAACAAATGCAACTATCTATTATAGCTATTTACAACCTATCCCACTGGAGCAATTCTAATTGAATGAATATAGTTTGAGATAACATTATTGATAGCATAAATATTTCATGTCCATCGATAATGTATTAAAACAATGAAATTGCATAATTTATCACAAATAGTTGCAGAGAAGTTCTATAACATCATTAGTGTATTCACCATAAATCATTACAACATAAGAATCTTAAATACTAAACACAAAAGTAGTTCATATGACAAGCATTCAAAAAACTTAAATGACAAACACATATGTAGGAGTCCCACACGCATTTGACAACAACCATGATCTTAAAAATGTCTTTTTCTCTTTACATATAAACAAATAATAGTATTATCAGTCTACACAACAAGAAAAAAGTCGTCTATTACATTCAACAATCTTCTTTTTATAAAACAAGGAAGACCTTTCACCTTTTGTAACAACCAATAATTATTATCTCTTCAACTTGCTTATTTTGTCTCATTAAATGAATCAAATTCCTCATACAATTCGTAAATAAATATACAAGCATTATAAACAAAAGTTAAAAAGACTCTTGAGTAGTCAATCTCGATCTAAGACTATTCATGAGTGATATTTATTAAAAATATCATTGACTATACCTGTTTGTATCCTCTTTTGTTCTTCAAATTTTTCTGGTCATTTTTGGTGCCAATATAGTGAATTATCCTTCATCTTTTTCTCCACTACTTCATGTTTCTATCCTTCTCTTGTAGGCATGATTTCATTTCGTAGAACTAAAGTTATGGTTGCTTGAACATTGTACACTCCCTTTTTTAATGAAATCCGAGCTTCTTCTATTCTTTTAATTTGTTGGTCTTTTTCATCGATGATATTGCCTGAATTCCTCTTGTAATAAATTGTTCTACTCGAGATATTTTCAATGAGATATCCTGGGCTTGATTTGGAATCCCATAGCTCAAGATATGGCTTCTCGACATCGACGCTCAACAACCATTGATTTACTCACAGGGTGATCTAAACCATCGATCTTTAACTGTAAAACAATTATCCCACATACATCAGGTATAATGAAATTTCATGGTATATTCCCCCATCTTGGCTTGCGTGAGAGGGGTATAAAACCTAGGACCCATATAATAAAATAATATAGTCATGATACACTAGGTTTGGAAGGTGTGGGGTGCGGGTAAATCATGTGCTATGCTCTAGGTGAATTCGCGCATGGAAAAGTCCATAAGGTAAACTCCCATAAAATAATAAAATAATAAAACATGTTGTAGGTTTGTGAGGGTTGGTGAGTTCCCACACATGTGTGGATGTTGCTGGTCACATGTGAAATATGTGCTAAGGTATTTTTAATGTTCCACAAACCTACATCTGTGTGAGTTCCCACACATCTATGTAGGTTGAGGGTCACAGGTGAAATATGTGCTAAGGTATTTTTAATGTTCCACGAACCTGCATCCACTAAGGTAAGTACGAGAAGAGAGTTGATCCATGTGAGAGATGGAGAGGTAGAATTGTAAATACAGGTAGAACCATTGGCTTGAGTCAAGAATACACACACAATAAAATAATAAAATTTTGAATAAAAATTAAAAATTAATAAAATAAAAAGAATATGAAAATCTAAAATGAAATGTTGTGACTTAAAAACATTGAAATACATTACTCTAAGACTTTGAAAAAAATGCATAATATATATACATATATATATCTTAACATTAGGGGAAAAAACACAATGTATCACTACGGGTAAAATCTTGAATCTAGGTGTTTCTTTTCCTTTATTTTTGAGAAAATAAAATATATTTTGAGAAGTTTTTCAACTTTCCATAAACAAAAGTATTCAATATTAAGGTAAGTTCTAACTTACTACATTATGCCCCAAAATTTATGTAGAATCCTTTTGATATTACTAACTACTCTTGTTAAGAAAGTTTGAATAATGTAGTTTGAATAATACATTGAGTATACTTTAATTATCGTCATGAAATTACTAACTACTCTTGTTAAAGTTTGAATAATGTAGTTTGAATAATACATTGAGTTTACTTTAGTTATCGTCATGAAATCATATTGTTAATACTTTGTTGTTTATTCTATTCTTTTGAATTTGTAACTTCTCCTTTCATAAATCAATGTCAGCTAGTGTCCATAAAATCAAAATTTAATAAAGTTTTAAAATTGAAAACAAATTGTTCGCTAGTTTGAATAATACATTGAGTTTACTTTAGTTATCGTCATGAAATCATATTGTTAATACTTTGTTGTTTATTCTATTCTTTTGAATTTGTAACTTCTCCTCTCATAAATCAATGTCAGCTAGTGTCCATAAAATCAAAATTTAATAAAGTTTTAAAATTGAAAACAAATTGTTCACTAACCTACAATGATTCTATATAGTATTAACCATACAAGAAGTATATCATAAAGTGTAATCAAATTGCTAGGTGATTGAGAATG
Organism: Picea engelmannii; assembly: GCA_009831015.1. Taxonomy (NCBI): domain Eukaryota; kingdom Viridiplantae; phylum Streptophyta; class Pinopsida; order Pinales; family Pinaceae; genus Picea; species Picea engelmannii. The sequence goes on from ML849235.1 coordinate 31,245, forward strand.
ATTCCATATAGTGATAACGCCATTACCTCCCCTTTTCCTTTTATTAAATCATATCAGTTTCATATGAAACACAGTAGTTGTAAAAGCAATGTCGTTCGGAGACTAACCAAATCATCAAACGGATGGTTGTATCACTACATCAATTAAGGATTTCAATTTCAAGTGGACGAAATCGACCATACAAAATATAACGTTAGAACGTGTTGAAGGTGTCCAATTTATTCAGATGCACCGCTTATTTCTAGTGACGGTGAAGTTGTAGAAAGTGATTATGGGGACGATAATCGTCGCTTTCTTTCATCTGAGAGTAACTTCGCAAATCTGCAAAATCATTTCAATTATATCAACATCCCATCCCATTAATATATATGAATGCTATTATAAATCTTTCAAAATGGTATTCATTGTTCTCAATGTTGTCTCTTGGGATTAAACGAAATCGAAATCGATGTGTTTACCTAGTTATTGCATCCCGGTTCCTGCCTTCGCCTGTCACTGGCTCAAACTGACCGGTCTCTATATTCGCTCTTGAAACGGGACTGTCCAAAAGCTTTTTCCCTATCTTTACCAGGTCTTCCAGGTTCTTCTTAGTTGAAAGATCGGTTGAGCTTGTATCTCCCGATAACTCGAGCTGATCCCAATCACGTAATCTGTTAGACCTTTTTAATATGGAGTGTATGCAAACAGAAGTAAATTATATTCTGTTTCAATCCCTAAACAAGTATACGACTGAATTACTTATACAGGGAGGAAGGAAAGGACCTGGATTCTTAGATAGTTCTTCTGTGACTCACAGGCCTGAAACACGAGGGATGCGTAAATGTCGACCAGATCTGCACTCGATTGCGAAAACATGTCAATTATGGGCACTTTACCACCATTGGATAACCATCGAAGCAGGCCCCATTTTGCAGCGTCAGTGGCTTTGTAACTAGCCATTTTCTCTCCGGTTCCAAGAGAAAGTACCAGATACTTGCTAGTATCCTGTTTCAAACACATAGCCCGATCAGTTCAGTTACTTCTTTCAAAGGTCAATGGTAATGAATATTTGGTTGCATTAGTCCCACTTATAAATAAAAAGGTTTATAAATCACCTGCGCTTTCGACAGTGGCAATTCGAAATCTTTATTGTGAAGGAGAGCTTGTTTAGTTACTTGGTTTATTGCAAGTAATGTCTGCAACACATCATTTTATAAAAGAACAAATTACATAACCTCTAAGAAATCAAAATTTTGATATAAATCATAGTTATGCTGTTCGGAGATGGAAAAATATATACTGGATTGTTCGCTACAACTCCCCCATCTATGAGGTTGAAGTCTTTGGTCTTTCCTGAGGAATCTTGTGTCTGGAAGTAGTAAGCAGGAAGATATGTTGGAGCTGCTGAAGTTCCAATGCAGACATCGGCCAAAAATGCATCTGTTAACTCATCCTGTTTGGCCTGGAAAAGATATTTACTATATATCACTCCAAACGGGATAGATCTTTAAATCAAAGTTGGATGACTTAGATCACTAAGATCAAAGAAACATTACCTTAAAAGTGGAGAAGATTGCAGGCTGCTCTAATTTGATGTCGAATGAGGTGATCACGACGTTCGTTAGGGTCTGGTGTAATCGTGTATCCCCCAAATTCTTTTTCAAGACTTTGTGCAGGTAATCCCCAGAATATTTAGGGCCATTCAGCATCCTAAATGTCGATCGCAAGTAGCCTCTGTAATAGTTCATTTTCTATTGTTTCAATATTGATGTAGCTTGTAGAA
>ML849236.1:8247-21858 GCA_009831015.1 Picea engelmannii
TAATCAATTATTTTTTGTTTTTTAATACGTTGTTTGTGAAATTTATATGTGTTTCATTAATAGTATATATATATATTTTTTAAATATATATGAAATTATTTATATATGTAGTTAATATGTGAAAAAGATAGAAGGGTATATACAATGAACATTATATTTTTTTTTTTCAAGGGATATTAAAGCAATTATAAAATCAGAATAAGCCGTGAGATCTAACAATTTGATATCTCTAATATCTTATACAACTTATTATTATTATTATGTTAATTTTGTATAAAAATTTGGAAGTGTCCAAAATTCAAGAAGTTTCCTATAGAGAATATTATTTTATCTATCTTAACGCACGACGAGTTGGAAAGAGGGGAGACAAAACACAACACACGGTGAGTTGGAAAGAGGGGCACCCAAACACATGAAGAGCTGTAATGAAAACGACCACCCAAGGGAGCACTAGGCAAAAAGACAAGCCAAACGATGGATAAGAACCAATTGAGACTTACTAGTATATACCTTGCCATACTGACTTCAAATCAAAATGGTTTTGTAAACCATATCAATCTTGGATTTAACTAAAAACATGCCCATTGTGGCTTCACCTTCTTGCTCTAGAGGAAGATTGTTCTCCTCATCCATGTCTTCCATCTCCACTTCCCCAAGTGCTTACTATACTGAATCTTTCTCTTTTTCTCCTTCAGATGTTGAACCAATTGAGATTCTTTGTTGAGACACCACTAATTGAGAGCTTCTTGTCATGCTTGTTACCATTTGACAAAGCATAATGCACTCCAATTCTAAATTTTCATTTTGTCTTTTTTGTTGAACTAAAATCTCTAGGGTTTTAGCATGACCAAAGTTTTGAGTTCCCTCATGAGATTAAAACCTATTTGTTAGATTCAAAATTGTTGATTAAGTATCTACTAAATAAATCTTATGCCTCCTAAGAACACACATGATATATAACACCTTGTATAAAGCACATCAAACTTGATGGCTACGATTTTCCATTGTCATAAAAATTCAAAAACACGCAGAGGAATGAGAGAGAGATAGAGACTTTTTCAATGCTCCATCTTAAGACCTGATTGAAGAGAATGCCTAATTCTTGTCCATAAGAAAATCACCATACTTGTAAATTCTAACCTTGTACAATGTCTATTGTAAACAAATATTCAGAAAAGAATAGAAAAGATACAATGGAAAATGAAAACATTACACAGAGATTTTTCCCCTGGAAACCCAAACCGGGAAAACCAACATATATTATATTCATACATTGTGTTACATTGTTTACAATATAATATACATATAGGATCCAGCGGCATCCAAAACCCTAACCAAATGACCTGGATTAGTCCAAAACCCTAATTCTTTGACCGGAAATAGAAAACCATCGGCAAAAAACCATGTGCCGAAAAAACCACCTAAATATCATGTGGTCTTGGAAATATGTTGTCCTGGTAATATGTCGTCCCGGAAATATGTCGTCCCGAAAATATGTAGTCCCGGTAATATGTCGTCCCGGTGCAATTTTTTTTTTCGGGGGCGCTTCCCCCGAACCCCCATGTGGGGGGCTTCGCCCCCCTACACCCCCTGAGGGGGCCTAGCAACCCCCCCTCTACCCCCCCTGCACGCCCGGTGTAGACGCTCAGACACTACTACTCGTGCAAAGAATATAACACATACCCAACAATACTATAATTCTAATACACAATTCCTAAGGGTACTCTATAAAACATGGGTTGCCAACCCAATCATGCATAGGGAATTTGACACCTTTGTTTTCCATAATAACAACTAGAGGCATAAAATGTTGCTCCACCATCAAGTTCTCAGTATGGGAGCATATGATGAATTTCATGGGAATAAAAGCCCACCCTTTCCCATTAAGTTTGATCCACCACTTGGCATTGTTTGGTTTCATTCAGGGATGATTTTAAGGATGAAAATTTATATTAAATTGTAGAAACATGGGATAATATTACTAGTCCTTAATATGCAAAATGTAAAATGTTTGGCGATAGTTTTGTAAAAATATTCAAATTTCTAAGGATTTTACATAGTTTCTATAAACTTTTGGCAATTTGTAAGGTGAAACAATTTTATTCTATGGAATTTGGATGAATTGTTTTTAGAAAAAATGGAAATTGGCAAATCATTTTTTGGGAAAACCATGGGAAATTAGCCCATTTGCGAAATTTAGCCCCTAAAATGATCTATGGTTTCATTGATATCAATCCTCCACTCAACATTTCAAACTTTGAATTTTAGATATGAATTAAATTACTAGGGAATTTTGTTGGGTATGTGTTATATTCTTTGCATGTGTGTGTGGGCGCGTCAGGTTCGACAACTGCATCTAACGATTTTTGCTATTTTTAGCAGATTTTGCTATTTTTAGTGGTTTACTAAATTAATCCCAGATTAAGGGATTAGGGTTTTGGTATCTACGAAATACCTAAAAACATTGTATATATTGTATGGTGAATGGTGAAATTCGATAATGAATATAAGAAAGGTTTTCCCGGTTGAGGGTTTTCGGTATAAAATCTTTGTGTACTCTGTGTATAATCCATTGATTAAATTCTATTTTGCTTAAGAATATATATGCATTGCTTTACTTCACAGGTTTAAAACTTACATGTGGTATCATAGATCATTTTTGGTTTCAGAGGGACACCTTTGTTGTTGAGGGTTTGGCTCGGTCTTGATAGATCAAGTTTATCTTGGGTCTGTGATAAATCTGGGTTTAGTGGGAGATTTTGTAGTGGTGATTTGAGTGCAGAAAGAGGAATGGAAATCTCTTCTAGAATCGAGATAGATAAGTTCAACGATAAAAACTTTGAGCTATGGAAGCTGAATATGGAGGACCTTCTTGTAGACAAAGAACAATGGATCATTGTGGATACTGGTACACAACCTACTAGTACAATGTCTACTAGCACACAGGCTATTGGTACACAACCTACTAGTACACAAACTACCAGTACACCACCTACTAGTATGTCAAAGGAAGATTGGGAGAAGTTGGACATAAGAGCAATGAGTACTATTTGACTCTGCCTGGCAGATTCAGTGTTGTTGAATGTCTCAGGAGAGTCTATAGCCAAGGAACTATGGGATAAGTTGGGGAATTTGTATCAATCAAAGTTCTTGGTAAACAAGTTGTTTCTTCGAAAGAAGCTGTATCATCTTAGGATAGAAGATGGATATTCTGTGACAGAACATCTAAATGCCTTTAATACTCTGGTAAGTTAACTTGTCTCTGTTAATATTACGATTGCAGAAGAAGATAAGTGTATTACTTTGTTATGTTCTTTGCTAGACTCTTGGGATAATCTGGTTGTAGAAATTGGTAGTACCACTCAATCTACATTGAAGTATGAGGATGTAGTTTCATCCTTGTTATCTGAAGAGATGAGGCGGAAAAACATGGATGGTTATAACACATATGCTTTATTTGTAAGAGGTCGTACCCAAGACAGGAATCCTGGTAAGCCTTCAGGGGGGAGATCTAAATCTATAGGTAGATCTAAGTCTCCAGGAAAATAGTTGAGGAAATGCTGGAAGTATGGTAAAATAAGGCATTATAAGAAAGATTGCAAGTCGAAGAAGGTTGAAAAACCAAAGGGATTTGATAGTACCTATTCCACAGAGGTGAAAAACTCCACTGAAGAAGGAGGTGTTGTTTACCTAGAATCTACAAGTACACATGTAGATTGTGATGTATGGTTGATCGACTCAGGTGCATCATACCATATGACTCCTCACAGGGAGTGGTTCTCTGAATATAAAAAATATGATGGTGGTGATGTATTCCTAGAAGATGACTCGACAACAAAAATCTTGGGACGTGGAAGGGTTAAGTTGTTGCTAAAAGATGGAAGGATTAGAACACTCCCTGGGGTTCTGCACATTCCAAAACTTGCCAGGAGCCTAATATCTGTAAGCAAGTTGGATGATGCAAGAGTGGATACTGTATTTGGAAAGAACACTTGCAAGATGGTACGAGGGGCAATGGTGTTGACGAGGGGAGTTTGGTGTGGAAATATATACAAGTTGCTGGGAAACACTTATACTAATGGGTGTAACAGTTTTGTTGTCCTTGAGAAGACAAATAAAGAAGACAAGACCAATATCGTCCCTGAAAAGAAGACCATGTTGTGGCATCAAAGACTGGGGCATATTGAAGAAAAGGGCCTTCGAACACTACACGATAAATGCATGGTTGAAGGTATGTCTAATTGCACTCTGGATTTTGATTTCTGTGAACATTGCATATATGGTAAACAAAATCGAGTAAGATTCCCATTTGGTGCTACAAGAGCAAAGGGGATCTTAGAGTTGATACACAATGGTGTGTTTGGACCTATTCCTGTTCCATCCCTAGGTAAATATGTGTATTATGTTTCATTCATAGATGTTTTTTCAAGGAACACATGGATTTATTTTCTTAGAAAGAAATCTAAGGTATTTGATAAATTTAAAGAGTTTAAGGCTCTGGTAGAAAATCAAACAGAGAAGAAAATAAAGGTATTGAGAACAGATAATGGTGGAGAATTATGTGAAAATGAATTCGAAGAATTCTGTAAGAAGTGTGGTATAGCAAGGCAGAAGACTACTCCATGCACTCCTCAAAAAAATGAAGTTGCAGAAAGGATGAACACAACACTGATGGAAAAAGAAAGGAGCATGCTCAGTGGTGATCGGTTAGGACAAGAATTCTGGGCAGAGGTAGTGGGTACAACATGTTACGTGGTCAATCGATCACCTTCATCAGCGTTGGATGATAAAACTCCACATGAGGAATGGTCTGCAAAGAAACCCTCTCCTCATCATCTTAGAGTGTTTGGTTGTGATGCTTATGTACATGTTCCAAAAGAAAATAAGAGTAAGCTGGATAAAAAGGCTGAAAAGTGTATCTTTATTGGTTATAAAGATGGCGTGAAAGGTTATAAGCTTTGCAACCCATAAACCAAGAAGACTGTTTATAGTCGAGATGTTGTTTTCAGAGAGGTAAAAGATGTGTCCAAACAGGAATTCCTACCAACTCAAGATGAACCTGAGAAAATAGAGCTTGAGTTGGATGATGCAAAATATGAATCATCCGAAGAAGAGGAAGTAGAAGAAGAATAAGAAGAAGAACCTCATACCCCAGTATTGAGGAGATCAGTGAGAGATAAAATGCAACAAGAAAGATATAGTCCACTTGATTTCCGTTCCAATTTTGCTTTATCTATTACTGATGATGATCCCAGAACTGTCAGGGAAGTAGTGAATTCAGAGGATAGAAAACTCTAGAAGAAGGCTATGGTTGAAGAAATGGATGCTTTGGATAAGAATAAGGCATGGGATATAGTTGAATTGCCAACTGGAAGAAAATCTATTGGTAGCAAATGGTTGTTTAAGAAGTTTAATGCACAAGGTAAAGTGGAGAAATACAAAGCTCAGTTAGTAGCAAAAGGTTATTCCCAGGTAGATGGAATTGACTTTGGTGAGATTTTTCTCCTGTTGCTAAGTTAACTTCTATTAGATTTCTTTTATCTATTGTTGCTGCTTTTGATATTGAAGTGGAACAGATGGATGTGAAGACAACATTCCTACATGGGGATCCAGAAGAAGAAATCTACATGAAATAGCCAGAAGGCTTTGTAGTGAAGGGAAAGAAAGAGCTAGTCTGTAAGCTAAAGAAGTCACTATATGGTCCGAAGAAATCACCTAGGATGTGGTACCAAAAGTTTGACACATACATCCTTGGATTGGGATTTGTAAGAAGCAGGGCTGATCACTGTGTATATTCCAAGCAAGTTGGTAATCACTTCATTTATGTAGTGTTGTATGTTGATAACATGTTGTTAGTAGGAAATAACATGGATGTTATCAAGGAGGTGAAATCACAGCTATCCTCCAAATTTGACATGAAGGATGTCGATGCTGCTAACTTCATTCTGGGAATGGATATTAAAAGAGATCGTGCAAACATGAAACTCTGTTTCAATAAGAGAAAATATGTTGAGACAATATTGCAAAGGTTTAATATGATTGGAAGTAAACCAGTCAATGTTCCTATTCCTATAGGTGTAAAATTATCTGCAGATTAGTGTCCCAAGACACAGGAAGAAGAAGAGGACATGTCCCATGTTTCGTATGCCAATGCAATTGACAGTTTGATGTATGCAATGGTTTGTACTAGACAGGACATTGCACATGCAGTGGGATTTTTGAGCAGGTATATGTCAAAACCAGGGAAAGAGCATTAGACAATAGTAAAGAGGGTCTTCAGGTATCTTCATGGCACTACCAGTTATGGATTGTGCTACCAAGGAAGACCATGATTGGACAGAGTGGTGGACATACATGGCTTTGTTGATGCAGACTGGGTTGGAGATCTGGATCACAAAAGATCTACAAGTGGGTATGTGTAGATCTACAAAAGATCTACAAGAGCAATCAGTTGGATGAGCAAAAGACAGGCTATAGTGGTACTCTCAACTAAAGAAGCTGAATACATGGAAGCCACTCATGCAAGCAAGGAAGTGGTATGGTTACAAAGATTATGTTCAGGTATTGGGTTGGTACAACAAGTAGTGATATTAGATTGTGACAGTCAGAGTGTAATCTTCCTGGCTAATAACCCAAATTATCATTCGAAGACAAAGCATATTGATGTTCAGTATCACTTTGTGAGAGACATGGTTGAGGAAAAGAAGGTGTTGCTGGAAAAGGTTGACACTTTGAAGAATGTTGCAGATTCATTGACAAAGTCTGTGAGCATAGAAAAGTTCTCCTAGTGTAGAGTAAGAATGGGCATTGCTGCCCTAGATTGTTGACTATATAATTCTATAGACCACTGGATGCAAAGAAAACAACAAGTGGGAGAATGTTGGGTATGTGTTATATTCTTTGCATGTGTGTGTGTGTGGGCGCATCAGGTTCAATAATTGCGTCTGACGAATTTTTCTATTTTTAGCGGATTTTGCTATTTTAAGTGGTTTACTAAATTGATCCCAGATTAAGGGATTAGGGTTTTGGTATCTACAGAATACCTAAAAACATTGTATATATTGTATGGTGAATGGTGAAATTCGATAATAAATATAAGAAAGGTTTTCCCGGTTGAGGGTTTCTAGTATAAAATCTCTTGTACTCTGTGTATGAGCCATTGATTAAATTCTATTTTTCTTAAGAATCTATATGCATTGCTTTACTTCACAGGTTTAAGACTTACAAATTTTATTATCCAATGTCCCATCTTTTATTTTAATTTTCTTTCTTTTAAGTTGGAGGCCTCATTGGCCAAATTACCTACTTGTTGATTTCAAGCCCTTAACACATGGTAATGATGATGATGATTATGATGATTAACATCCACTTGGATTGAATTTAGTTTATTGGACCTTAATAAGGTAATGGATTACTTGGATTTTTTTAGAATTTTATTTCTATGCTAGAAAAAATTTAAGAGAAGCATTCCAAGATCACCACAGTTTTGTTGAGTTAGAAGGTTAGGAGGGCTGGTAGTGCGAAAAATCATTTGAAATTGAGATTTGGTATGGGGATATGACATACATTTTAAGTTAAATTTATTTTCATATTCAACCCTCTTAGTGTCACAAAGATGATAGATTCTTTCACCCTAGGGTGTTTTGGGAATTTTCCCATAGCTAGTTTCACCATGGAGCTCATGAGAATTTGTTATTATTTTAGCAATGTTGATTTTTTTCTTTACACTAGTAAGAATAGAGAGATACTTTTCATCTTCTAGATTAGGGTCTATTACCTCCTTATAGTATCTTTTTTTTTTCACCCTCTAATTTTTTATCACACCACAATTTCTCCTTAAAATTAGATGTGATAATATTTTTAATATTATCCTTATTTTGACAAATGATCTCTTCTTTTATTCCTAATGATTTATCCAATACTAGGCACTTTTATGCCATCCTCGCTTGATCCACTACAACAGAACATGCAATTAGCGCCTAAAATAACGTCGGAATTTAGTGTTTTTTAGTTCATGAATTGGACACCTTTTCCGATGCAAAACTGGGCGCAAACATCACTGTTTATAATTGCCCTGGAATTATCACCAAGAATAGCACCAGGATTAGCGCCAAAAATGATTAATGCCAGGAATAACGCCATGATTAGTGTCAGTATTAGCGCCAGGTGTTGCTTCGAGTTTTTCTTATGATATGCCTTCCAATTTTGCTTCCAGTTTGACTTCTAGTTTGGCTTTCAGTTTTATGTCTAGTTTTTCTTATGATATGGCTTCCAATTTTGCTTCTGGTTTGGCTTCCAGTTTTACATCTAGTTTTCCTTCTATTTTTTCTTCCTGTTTGGATTCCAGTTTTCCTTCCCGTTTTCCTTCCACTTTTGCTTCTGGGTTGGATTCCAGTTTTTCTTTTAGTGTGGCTTCCAATTTTACTTCATTTTTTGCTTCCAAAAACGTTTCTTATTTTTCTTACAGTTATTAATTTAATATGTTTTATTTCAATTTAATTAGTTAAATATATCATGTCTCTTAAATAACTTATATGATTATACAATAAGTAGTAGAAATGCATTTGAAGTATTTTATAGGATAACATTTATAATTTTTTTTTTAGTGAAACAAACATCCATACAAATTAACAACATCATTACACTTATTAAATTTCTATCAAAATAAAATCCACAACATTCAATATATATAAAATAACAAGATAATTATTATAACACGATCATCATCTATAATTAAAACAAGTGAGTCAAATATCTATAATTTAAGTATTTTGATAAAATAACAAGATAATTATTATAACATGATCATCATCTAGAATTAAAACAAGTGAGTCAAATATCTATAATTTAAGTGATTTTGATAAAATAACAAGATAATTGTTATAACATGATCATCATCTATAATTAAAACAAGTGAGTCAAATATCTATAATTTAAGTGATTTTGACAACATCCATCATGAACATTAAGTCAAAACCATCATTAGTAATAAACATGCATCCAAAAATCATCAACCACTTTCAATATATAAAAATTCAGGAGTCAATACTGATAAGATCATCATCAAATCTAACTAAAACAAGTGAAAGTCAAATATGCCAGTAGATAACTAACATATGAAAATGATACATGTCTAAGAGTCGACATAAGTCAAAATGATACATCATGTATAAATGATATAAATAAAAATGATAAATTATGTAAGAGAAAATAATACAAGTCAATATGATATGCCATGTCCAAATGATATAAGTCAAAATGATACATGTCAAAATGATACAACTCAATAATATGGTACTGGTGGGTGAAAATGATACATATGATAGTAACCATGAAAAGATACATTATAACAATATATCAAAAATGATCCATGATGTAGTATATATTGTTAAATAGTGACACCAACTCAGTGATTAGGCGACGATCATTCTTCCTCAGCTTGTGCAACGATATGGATCGATTCCTAGAATCTTAGTGTTGTTGAAACAAACAACCATAAATAGAATTAGTTTGGTTTGTAATTAATGAATTCAATTTCTTGAAACTGTGAGAGGAAGACTATGAATTCATGTATACAGTGAGATGTATCGCGTGAGTTGCTGTAAATTTTCATGCTTTGAACAATAAGAAAACTGATACCTTGCTTGGTGGACATAGCCCGAAGTTGGGCGAACCACGTAATCTTCGTGTTATTTGTTTGATCTGTTTCTGAAATGTTTCTGCTGCATTTTAGTTTTAGATTCGTGGTTGAATAGTTAACATATATGATCATGAATGTCAATGGGTGCTACCAACAACTGCCTCATCATCATCATCACCATCGTGATCATGATCATCAACATCGTCATCATCGACAATGAGCTAGCTTTCATCTGTATCGACATCGAACTAGCTTTCATCTGTATCTGCATCTGCATCGACATCGACCTTGCTGTCATCTCATCACGAGCACCATCTCTCATTTCAACATCTGCAACTTGATCTGGATCTATTTGATTAGGATCATTTGGATTTTCTGGAAAGATCCTTGTTCTGCAAAAAAAAACATTTAGAATGAAAAATTACTATTTATTTCATGCAATAATTAATTTATGTGTTAAATAATATAATATTACAACATATGAAATGAAAAAATAATCATATTACATTATAATAAAATTTCAAATAAGTTACATATAAGATAAGATGTCATTCCAATGATATAAAACATGCAACAATTCCAATAAATTTTTAGTAAAGATCATATAAAAAAGTGTTATACATTTTAACTATCAACTATAAATTCTATTACATCAAGAACAACTCACCTATTCATTTATAGAAGCACCAATCAACTCTTTCCTGTCTTTATTCATCCTATGGAAATCTCTTTATCTATTGTAGATTTGGTAGGTTTGGTATGTCCATCACAAATGTCATCCCAAAAATAATTGAAGATGAGGGTATGTTAGATTTTCCTAGACCATTCTCGATAGTTCTCTTTTTCCAGTGAGCACACCACACCAACGATGAAAACAAGAGAATGCATTTAATAAAAGCTGTAAATAATATCTATGAACCTACTCTCGAAGTTGCTCTTCCCAATACAACTTCTTTAGTTCAGTAAAAGCTGTAAATAATAGCTATGAACCTATTCCCGATTGTAGTAAAAATGAAAGAAATTTACACCATCTGCTTATTTATAATTTGAATTTTGGCATTTCGTTTTTCTACTAGCCAAATTGGATCATTTCCCATTGCAGCATAGAAATCCAAGTGATGGGCATCTAGCTCTGTTACGGGTGCTACAATGCTGTTCGAAATGATTTGCAGAACACGTACTCCGCTCCAAGGATCCAAAATACCATTTGAGAAAATTATATTGCTATCGTAGTTTTTCAAGACTATATATGTCGTTTAATAATTCTTGTAGCCATAATAAAGGATGGCTTACACATGAGAAAACAACTCAATAGGAACACGCATGACACAAACAACACCTTAGTGATGAATCAACTACGTAATGCTGTAGTTGTATTCAATGCATGTTTTCTACATTCTGTTGAGAGCTCGATTAGAGCAAATGAGTTGAAAATGGATGGTGAAAACTAAAATTCCGACCTTGCTATTCATATACTGAGTGGCCCTTTTCTGATCAATCATTCTCCTGATTTATGCTAATTATTAACATAGTAGCAATGGGATGTGATCTTTTAATGCTTCCTTGTATTGCTTTCACATGAAAGACATGCCAAGGTTGACAGGCCACGCTCATCTTTGGCATCGATTCTCAGTAGAAAACACAGAAATCTTAGAAGCCTCACATCAAATCCAATGAAATTCACTGTACGAGACGTGGATTCACTGCACTAGACATGGATTAGGTTTATGTTTCTGAGCGCTAGCACAAAGAACTGTTTTGGATGTGAAATTAGGTTTAGGTTTCTGAGCGCTGAGACAAGAACCATTTTGGTTTCTGAGGGCCGGTTTGGTGCAACATTTCATTTTTTCAGCCAATCAATCATGGAGTTATTTAAAAATAACTTTGCCCTGAGACAAGAACCATTTTTTCAGCCAATCAATTAACATGGAGATGAACAACTGCCATAAAATTTTTGTATTAAAGTAATCCAAATAATATACATATATGACCATTTTTGCGCAGAGCTCTTCTCCAAAAGCTCTGCGCAAAAAAAAAATCTGTCCAAAAGTTCTGATGTTCCACTGGCACTTTTCCAGCCCTTATTCATCCATAACAATATGAATCGCAGGCATGAATAGGTAATTCATGGAAAACGAGAATACGTTCATGAAAACTATCAAATCTTCTCCTCCAAACAATGACATTATCTTCACATTATATAGTGTTTAACCTGTGCATTTGCGAACGAACTATTAAAAGTCGAGACAACAGCCGAAACAGCTGCAGTTATAGCAGGGATATGTCCCCTGCAAGGGAAAGGTCTCCAGGTGGAGCCATTTACCAGTAGCAATCACGAATCCCACCCTTGATTACTGTGCGTGGGAAGAAGAGGCACGTGCCATTCTTCTCATGAACTGTTAATGTGGAATTGAGGACATATTCCTGCTTCCATCCGGGGCAACTCAGTGGGATGGCCTTCATTCCATACTTGCAAGTATTGTTGACAACTATTTTGGAGAGCCAAACTCCCCCAATCTCGTAGGATGACTGAGTTCTGAATGTGAGCATGTTCCAGTTGAATGTGCATCCATGAATGGGTTTGCCATCTTCGTTACTTTTAGGGGAAATTATAGTGGCAACGCCAACTTCATGGATATGGGTTATGGCTTCTCTCATTTCAGGGAATACTGAAAAGATTAAGTAGAGACATATTTGATACAACACACTACACTATTGATGTGTATTCTATTAATATAAATATGTATAGTTACACAATATGGTTACAAGACTTTACAGAGTTACCAACTAACTAACTAACTAGTTAAGGATGTAATTAAGTATTTTCCTTAACACTCCCCCTTAATTACATCCGGGAAAAACTATCACTATCACCTGCATCCAATGCAATAATGCTTATCACCAGCGTCCAATGCAATAATGCAATAGACTTCACACTCCCCCTTAAACAAAACTTGGTCCTGACTCTAAGATTAATATCTCACATTTCCCCTGTTAATCGAAGATTCAAATTCATCAATACAATCATCAAGTTAGCATACGAGTAGACACCCTTGTATCTACCAAAGTGGACTTCATACCACATTCATTTACCAAAGTGGACTTAATACCACATTCCTTCTGGCCAGCGCCTCAAGCTGCTCGAAACTAGGGATCGTTGTGATGTATCATGGCCAACACTTCATGCTGCTCGAAACCAATGATACATGCTACATGATCACATACTGACCTATGTAGGTCTGATTCAATCAGGGCTTATTGAACATGGGGAACAAAGCTTGCCTATAGAAAAGCTCACAACTTCTTACAAATGGGACCAAAAATTTAGACCAAAAAACTTACTAGAGTGTCTAACGGGGTGTTGGGTACAACCGAACATGCACCCTTCAAATTACAACAATGCACCCCTCAAATTACAACAATTCATTTCTTCTTATATTTGCTGGTGAATGAAAAATGTATTTGCTGATGAATGAAAAAACATGTCTTGTTCATAAAATTGCTCAATGTCAGCGATACTTGCTCTTCAACAATAGAAGAGACTTTTACCTAGACTTCTTTTCCTTGAAAGCCTCAATCTTCGATCTTTGGCTGGAATATGCTTCTTCGATTCACTGGAATTTCTCTCTCAACTTGCTCCACTATGAGGATTAAATTGTCGCCAAACTACTAAATAAATCTTAGTGCTGACTTTGACTTTCTTCTGGTATTTAATAAATGCCCAATAAATTCAAATTCATTCATGAAAATAAAATAGAATTCATTTCTCTTCAAATAACTTCACTTTTAATGAAATAATGCCTTTGCTTCTCCTGCCTTTGCTTCTCCACTTTACTTTGCATGTGGTTTTTACTCAATTTCTTGTAGAATGGGACTCAATCTTTTCTTTTCTTTTCTTTAATTTCTCCACAAATAAATATCTTCTCAGAATGAGACTCAATCTTTTCATTTTTTTAATTTCTCCACAATAA
>ML849236.1:22053-33005 GCA_009831015.1 Picea engelmannii
CTTTGCATGTGGTTTTTACTCAATTTCTTGTAGAATGGGACTCAATCTTTTCTTTTCTTTTCTTTAATTTCTCCACAAATAAATATCTTCTCAGAATGAGACTCAATCTTTTCATTTTTTTAATTTCTCCACAATAAATATCTTCTTTTGAAAAAAACATTTTAAGTCAAAAAACTGAAAACGAGCAGACCTTTCAACATACTGTTCAAAAACAGACTCCTGTGTTCATTTGTTTATACAATATTTACTTTACCAAATTGCCAACAACCCTTCACAAAACCCTTGTCACTCTCTTGCGCAATCTTTACCAAGTTTGGGCGTCGGGTGGTTGGCTTCTTGGTGACAACCTTCGGCGAATGCACGAAATTCCAATCGAAAATTTTCAACTCAGCATTAGTGATTATTCTTTTGCTATGCAGCGGCAGTTCCAATAGCGGTATGTAGCGAAAGTTCCAATAATGATTCCTTAGCGATTCATCTTCTTTAAAAGGGAGTGATTTCCATATCCCTGGGTTCTGGTCAAAATTTCCGACCCACGACCATCTCTTAACCAATACCCGATATATCTTCAGTCGGATGTTGAACGACTCATCTTCTCTCAATTATGGCTATTGATTATAGTCTTACTGATCCGTGTCCTTCTTCAGGCTTTGGTGGTCAAAATCCACATATCCAGGGTTCTTGGGCCCTCCAATGATGGAGTGAGGCCCAGACCCACTTTGATACCATGAAAAGATTAAGAAGAGACAGATTTAATGCAACACACTACACTATTGATGTGTATTCTATTAATATAAATATGTATAGTTACACAATATGGTTACAAGATGTTACAGAGTTACCAACTCCTGTAACAGTAAACTAACTAACTAACTAGTTAATGATGTAATTAGGTATTTTCCTTAACAAATACCAGTGCTCTTCTTGTAAACACATTTATACAAAGAGACTTTTATTAGATCCGCTTTGGTAATGAAGAACAAGGTGGAGGCAAAGAGTCTTGCAATTACCTGATCCGAGCAGGAATAATAACGAAAGAACAATCGGTAGAAGAAGGAAGCAAAGCATATTTCTCATGATCACACACATCATACTTTCACCAAACTAGGCTCTTGAAGAAATTTTGTAATGTGTGGGCGATGGATAGAAAACCAGTCAGCTTTTCTTGTGGATGAACAAGGCACTCTCCCCTATGTAACTTCGTATAGTGTTGGGAAGTGTTTGTTCTGGACTATGGATTCCTTCGTCTTTCAATTTAGTTATTATATGTATCACACGACTGACATACCTTTTATAACTTAACGTACAACATAGTACATTTGTAACGTTAAAAGACATGTAGTTTTATTTTTATTTTTACCATAAATAAAATAAGGTTCGGGAGCTTGGGAACTAGTTGGGAACGTCCTTAATTGGTTGGGAACTTTTTTGGGAACTTGGAAGCTTCAACATCAAAGAAATGCCAGCTTGAGAACCACTTTCCTAAAAGAAAAACTTTAAATTAGAATTATATTAAATTAAAATGTAAATATATTTATTTCATTATTACAAATACATAATTTCTAACAAATATTTTCATTATATTTATTCAAAATATCACTATAAAACTAAGACTAAAATATAGATAAATATTATTTCAAAAATTAGTTAAGTAAAAAAACTTAATAATACCCACCTTATAGTTGTGGATATGAAAAACTTTTAATGCATTTATATTTTCCTTCAAGCCCAAAATAAACATGAAAGTCTAATAAATGAGTACCCTATCCACTACAAGCATTTGCTCCACTCTTAGTTGATATCAATCAACCATATCATTGACTTTTATTGTATTTTCATATTAGAAGAGTAGTACTATTTTGTTTTTTTCAATAAAAAACAATAATGCTTTAAATTTACAAAGATGTTTAAAGTTTATATATGTAAAGTTTAATTTTAAAAAGATGTTAAAATTGTATATATGCATTTTCAATTTTGTTTTTCATTTTCTAATGGAATATTTATGGATGTTAAAGTTAAATTATTGTGTTAAATATATTCATATAATTATTAGCACAAATTAAATTAGTAATTTTAATATTGTAGTTATTGCAATATGAGAAACATTGTCCTCGATTTACCGTCAATTTTATTGAAATAGGATTTAAAATGTATCAATATCTCTATACATTGTAATCTAAAGTATCATTGTAATTTAAAATATTTTTTGTATTTTTTTAATATATATTATTGCTGCTCCCAAATTCAAGTTTCCTGTAAATTTGAGGGAAACTTCTACTAGTTCACTAGTATAGTTTAAAATGTATCATTATTAATTTTAAATATATCTTCTTCACCTTTGACCACGTATATTCCCACACAACTAATAAAACACAACAAAATTCAATAAGACACATTAGTTCCATTATGCATGAGGTATACACTATGAAACAACAAACTTCAATTGCACCTAAATATTAATATATCAACTTTTACTTATATACATATATTAAAAAATAAGTATATAAAATGAAAAAAAAATGTTTTTCATGGATATCTTTAAGTTGGTCTATTTTGGACCCTTGTGACATTCAAATAATTTTACAAAATAAATTAATTTTCCATGACTAAATTTCCATACTTAGTTGAATTGATTTTAAGTAACAATGTTTATTATAAAAAAACAGAAATAACCACTATTACTAATTTTCTATAAATTACTTAGTAGTTACACCAATACCACAACAAACTTCAATAAAACACAATAGCTACATTATGCATGAGACACACACTATGAAACAACAAACATAGAAGCTAATTGCACCTCTTTGTGAAATACATATATAAATTATTAAATAAACCAAAATCTTTCAAAAATACCCACTATCAATACAATTAAAATGTAACTCTGAAACCAAAGACAAACCCAAATCTTCTAAAACTACCTATTATCATTATTTTTATATAAATTATTAAATAAATTATTAAATAAACTTGTTACTAAAATGTATTATCAAAGCCAAAACCAAACCAAAACCTTTTAAACAAAACTAGTTATTATTATATTTGTATAAATATGTGAACATACCAAAATCTTCCAAAAATATTCACTATCATTAATTTTGTATAAATCACTGAACATACTTGGTATTGCATAAAAAAAAATGGTATTGCATAAAGAAAGCGAGAAATGATGAAATTAAAAACCTATATTATATACCATTTTTTACACTGCAAGACTTGACTATCTTATTCATACAAGTACAAAAACTTTGACTTGATACCACAACAAACTTCAATAAAACACAATATACACTATGAAGCAAGAAACACATAAACTAATCACACCTTATCTGTGAAATAGATAAATTAATATGGCACACCATTGGTTAAAAAAATACACTAATATGTGAAATAGATAAATTAATATGGCACACTAGTGGTTAAAAACAATACACTAGATAGGAATCAAAGAAATTTGGTTCCAAGAAGATTAATGTTCTTTTAATCTACCAAGGGGATTGGGAGGTCTGTGGCCGCGACTAGGGTTTACCCTAGCCGCAGGACACAACAAATCGTTTCTTTCCTCCTGCCCGCCATCCCTTCGCGCTTGTCCGTCGCCCCCCATCGGATCGCCTTTGTTCACGTTTGATGTTTCTTGCCACAATATCTCGTTGTCTAATGGCGTTTGGGTTCAGTTACACTTGGCTTCGGTATGAATCCAAAGAAAAGGAAATAATAAATTAGCAGATGTTATCTTCCTTTACAGGGTTACGAAATTAAAAAGAGGAATTGTGAAAATATATAAGCATTGATAGACTAATACAAAATGTTAACCTCGAAACGAGATTTGCGCAAAACAATCTTCCCAAAATCTCTTATGTTTCACTGGCTCTTCTCCAGCCGTTAATCTATGACAATATGAATCTCAGGCATGAATCTGCCTGTGCATTTCGTTGTTGATCGGTCATGGCAGCGAGAACTGCGAGATCTGGTTCCACATATCCATGATCCACTAGATCCCAACACTCTTGTGCTTGTAAGAAGAATCTCATTCCAAGAGACCAAAACTCATAATTCTTCCCAAGAAGTATTGGCCCTCGCATTGGTCCTAAATTGTTAGAGGTGGCCATTCCCGAAAAAATAGAACATAACAGTAAAAAATGATAGTGAGTTTTGTGCTTTACCTGTGTCCCGTGCGGAAAAAAAATGGTGAAAAAACAGGCGTTCTGGGGCTTTCTTGTAACGAAAAAAATTTCATGTTAACCCCTCATATGGACAAGGTCTAAGAACCAGGTTCTCTGGGGCTTCGAGCTCTGGGTGTCTCAATCAGTTGAGACCTTTCTTCCTCTGAATCGATGAACGAGAAAATAGACGAATAGATCAACGATCATCTTTGATTTAAGATCAACAATCCACAATTACTTCAGGAGTTCAGGGTTCGAGCCTTTTTAATACATAATACTAATAATCCTCCAGAGTGCCAAATTAGCGAACTCATGGAGTGCGAGATCTGGCAATCCACGTGTCTTTTGAATGAGTGGTCACGATCCTCTTTGGCCTTTGACCTTCGTGGCTCTTTTCGTCACTGCTTCACTTTTCTTCCGGAGTGAAAGATCATCGAATTATCGGATGGCTTCCACACATCCAGCGTGATCAATGGTTTGGATCTACTCCAGCTCTTCGTTGCTTCGGGAGTTCATGACTCAACACACCTTAGTTCTTTCGGAGTGCTGGTGCTCCGAACCTCCTTTAATCTGTTGCCACATGTCCTTTAGACCAACGACCTTGATTTACTCTGCTCTTTGGAGCTTCGGGTGACTTGTACCTTTAACACTTATGCCTTACTTCCTCTGCTAAGATCTGTTTAGGGCTTCGACCTTCAACTACTCTGGCTCCCTCACACTCCTTAAACCTCCAAAGCTCTCTAGTGTCAAAGTGTGGTATCACATGACGCATGTCTCCTCTGTCTCCAATGGTCTAGATCTACTTCGCTCCTTCGGGACTTCAATAACCTTCTTCTGCTATTCCTCTCGAGCAACAAACCAACGAAGTGATGATCAGACACAACATGTCCTCCAATCCGACGATGGAGATTGGATTCGACCCTCTTTAATGCACAATACCAACAATCCTCTGAAGCACCAGATCGTTCAATATGGGGATCGTTTAACACGTGTCTCTCAGATCCAATGGTCCCGAGTTACTTCGGTTCTCCGGGACTTTATCTCGACCAAATTCCTCCGGAGTGCTAAGTCTCTGAAGTAAGAGACCTGGCACCATGTGTCCTCGTTGATGGATTGTCCATATGAGCTTCGGGACTTCGGGAGATGTAGACTCCTCTGCAACCTTTGCATAAAATACGTCGAATACACAAAGTCCGAAGGACTTCAACGGCTAAACCCTGCGCGCCTTTTCTTGATCTGACGACTAGTCTTACTCTCGCCCAGATCTAACGGTTAAAAACTATTCGCCTCTTCTGTGTGATCCTCGTCCTTTCTAATCTTGATTTAATGGCCCATATTTTTTCCCACGGATGATCTAACGACTACTGTAGCTTCTGCATCTTCCTCTTGAAGAAGGATTCCACAAATTTTTAAACATCTTTGTCTTGAATCTTCTTCTGTAAATCTACCTCCTCACGATGTGATGTCTCCAACACTCCTTTAGAGGACTACGGAATTCTCTCCAGGATCTGTGAAAAGTCTTACCTCTTGCGCTCTGATACCATGACAAAACAAGAAACTTTGCAGGAAAACAAGAAACAAAGTAGACGAAACAAGGAATGAGAATATGCAGAGCGTGCAATCGTATTAGCTGATAGTCTAGAGCTATAAAGGGAAAATAAGAAACCGAATCAAGAAACAAATGAATGGATCCTAACGACTGCTACAATTGACCAGAACAACTGGCAGTGTACAATCACATACTTTTGAGGTTACAGTTATAACTAACACCCTTCAAGGGAAAGGTTTCTAGGTGAAGCCATTTACCAAAAACTGGAAAGTAATCACAAAACCCAGCCTTGATTATTGTGCGTGTGAAGAAGAGGCATGTGCCATTCTTCTCATGAACTATTAATGTGGAGTTGAGGAAATTTTCCTGCTTCCATCCCGGGCAACTCAATGGGATGGCCTTCATTCCATACTTGCAAGTATTATTGGCAACAATTTTGGACAGCCAAACTCCCAAAATATCGTAGGATGACTCAGTTCTAAATGTGAGCATGTTCCAGTTGCAGGTGCATCCATGAATGGGCTTTCTATCTTCGTTACTTTCAGGTGAAATTATAGTGGCAAGGCCAATATCATTGATATGGGCTATGTCTTCTCTCGTTTCAGGGAATACCGGTGCTCTTCCTGTAAACGCATTTATACAAAGAGACGTTTATTAGATCCGATTTGCTAATGAAGAACAAGGTGGAGGCATAGATTCTTGTAATTACCTGATCCGAGCATGAATAATAACGGAAGAACAATCAGTAGAGGAATGAAGTAAATCATATTTCTCATGATCATGCACACCATACTTTCAACAAACCAGCTTTGAAGAAGTTCTGTAATGTGTAACTTGGCAGTGGATATAAAACCAGGAAGCTTTTCCCGTGGATAGAAAACCAAGCATACGTTCCAAACAAGGCACTCTCCCCTCCTTTACCAATATACCAAGATTTTGGAGATGAATATGTAAAATTACCTCGCAACTTTGTATAGCATGGTGAAATATTGGTTGCGGACTATGCAACGATGATACCAATCAATTTCTTGTGCAGATATTCCTTCTTTGAATTCACATTATTCATAAAGATAACATTGTTTATGAGTCAAATTATTCAGTTTAGAAGTTTTTTTTTTTGAGAATATTATTCTATTCATCCTAAAAGATTAATATTGGTAAATACGTGGCTATAATGACCTCAAAACAAAATTGTTTTGCAAAACATATCGAAACTTGGATTTAACTAAAATAATGACCATTGTGGTTTCACTCTATTCCGCTTCTAAATCTAAATTTTTAATTTGTCTTTTTGGTTGAACAATAATCTCAGGGTTTTATCTCGGCTAAAGTTTTGAATTCCCTCATGATATTCCAACCTATTTGTTATATTGGAAATTGTTTATGAAATATATAGTAAATAACTCTCATGCTTCCTAAACACATGCAAGATAGCTAACACCTTGTAGGAAGCACATCAAACTTGATGGCTATGTTTTTCCATTGTCAAAAAAATTCGAACAGTCTCATAGGAATGAGAGAGAGACAGTCTCATAGGAATGAGAGAGAGACAGACTAGTTATACACCATCTCAAGGCCCAATTGAAGAGAACGCCTAATTCTCGTCCACAAGAAAATCACCATTCTATAATTCCAATCCAAAATTCCCGAGGGTACTATATAGAACACAGGTCATCGACCCAATTATGCATAGGGAATTTCATACCTTTGCTTTGCATAATAACAACTAGAGGCATAAAATGTTGCTTCTCCATCAAGTTATACGTGTGGGAGCATTTGATGAATTTCATGGGAATAAAATCCCACCCTTTCCCATTAAGTTTGATCCACCACTTGGAATTGTTTGGTTTCATTGATATCAATCTTCCACATGCCTAATTGGCCAAATTATATGGTTGTTTATTTCAAGCCCTAAACACATAGTAATGATGACGATGATGATGATTAACATCCATGGAGACTGAATTTGGTTTATCAGACCTTAAGAAAGTAAGGGATTACTTGGATTTCTTGAGAATTTTATTTCTATGCGAGAAAAGAATTAAGAGAAGCATTCCAAGATCACCATAGTTTGGCCGAGTTAGAAGGTTAAGAAGGTTGGTAGTGTGACAAATATTTTGAAATTGAGATCTGGTATGGGGACACACTATGGAGCTTGTAAGAATTTGTTCTTATTTTAGCAATGTCGATTTTCTTCTTTACACTAGTAAGAATAAAGAGACACTTTTGATATTGTAGATTAGGGTTTATCGCCTCCTCATAGTATCTTAATTTGTTTTTAGCCTCTAATTCTTTATTGCACCACAATTTCTCCTTAAATTTAGATGTATTTATATTTTTAATATTATCCTTGTTCTTCATAATGATCTTTTCCTGCCCCTGAGGGGGTAGCTCAATTGACAAGTACCGTGATATGAAGTTCCATGAGGTTTTGAGTTCAACTCTCCCCAACTTATCTTGTGTGTCGGCGATGGGGCATTGTGAGCACACTTGGAGGTTATAGTGGTAGCAGTTGGATAACACAACCACATGTAACACGAGTATAGATTCCGCTATATATATATCTTCCTTTATTCCCTAATGATTTATCCAAGACTAGGCATATTTATGCCATCCGCTTTTGTTAGACAATGCATAATTATGCTCACCGAGATGGAACTAACCAGGTTAACAGAGGCATCCATAGGATTTCTTATGATGAAAGGAGTATGTATATTTGAAGAAGAATTCACATACATAGGAATCTTTGGCTTTGAAGGTAAGCCCTTTATTCTTCCTTATTTTGTTTGTGATAGATTTTTGGTTTATGAATTATGTAGACAATATAGAATGTGGTCTGTGTTTTTCGATAAAAAGACTCAACAAAATCCTGAAACATTTGGAGATTTCCATAGAGGCAGGTGTCATGATAGGAAGGATTTTTTCCCTTCAGGAATTTTTGAAAAATGATGAACAATTCTATAAAAATGTAGTGAGTACCTTCCTAACAAGAATATTAGGCATGGATGAGCTTACAAGGTGGAAGCAAGATTTTCCTTCTAAAGAAGATTCAAGAGCTTTACCTTTGTTTTCCTTTTGTTCCTACTTGTCTTTGATCTTCTCCCATGAGATTCTACATGTCTTTGCTTCATGTCCATTCTTACCACAATGAAAAAAATGAAGATCATACCTCTCACCTAAAATCAATAAAGAAAGAAGAATACTTGAAAATGGTTGAGAATGAATGCATCAAATCAATTTCATATTGATTGTATAAATACTATACAATTGACAGTTTTACCGTTCAGAAATGAAAGTAACTGCAAAAATCGTTTCAATAACTAATCAGTTTAACGAGATTACAACTTCTAACACTCTCTCTTAATCTCAAATATTACATTATTAATAATTCCTAAACTTTGACGTTGAAATTGAAAAACATCTCTTCCCAAAGTTTTAGTGAAGATATCAACTAGTTGAGTTTTAGAAACACAAAATTTAGAAAAATTTCACCATTTTTTTATGAGTTCACGAATGAAGTGAAATCGAGTATCAATGTGTTTTCTTTTCTGATGAAACACATTATTCTTCGACAAGGAAATGACAGATTTATTGTCACAAAAAATCGAAATAGATTTTTTTGTCGTATATCCAAAATCCTTTTAAGACAAACTACATGGCATGCTATTGTTGTTGCCGCTACATATTCCACTTCTTCAAAAGATATAGAAACTATGGGTTGCTTCTTATATTCCCATGAAATCAAATTATTTTCAAAAAGAAAAGCATATCCCGAAGTACTTTTTATGTCGTCAATGCTACCTCCATGATCACTGTCGGTGTAACCTGTAATCATATTGTCTACTGAAGCTGTGTACCACAAACCATAAGTGGTTTTACCTGCAATGTATCTTAAGATCTTGTTACCAACTTTCAAATGAGAATCCTTAGGAGATTCCATAAAACTGGAAATAAAATTTGTTGCATATGTTATTTCAGGTCTTGTAGTAGTAAGATACATAAGACTACCAACAAGTTGTTTATACAATGTGGAACTTATTATTGATCCCAAATTTTCCTTGCTTAATTTAGTGCCAAGAGAAATAGGAGTGTCAACATGCTTACACTTTTCCATCTTAAACTTTTTCAAAACTTCAACAACATATTTCTGTTGACTAATAAATATACCATGATCATATTATTCTACTTCAATGCCTAAAAAATACTTCATTAATCCAAGATCTGTCATTTCAAACTCATTTTTCATGGCTGATCTAAATGCAACTAACATCATGTTTCTTGTGTAGATCACGTCGTCAACATAAATACATAGGATGAGAATATTACCTTGTTTATTTACCTTGAAATACAAAGTAGGCTCATTTTTTCTCCTACTGAAACCATCTTTGAGTAAATAATGATCAATCCTACTATACCAAGCTCGCAAAGCTTGCTTCAAACCATACAAGGATTTCTTTAATTTGTACACTTGATGCTCTTATGTTTTAACTTCAAATCCAGGTGGTTGATGGGCATAAACTTGTTCATTTAACACTCCATTCAAGAAGGCAGAATTGGCATCCATTTGATAAATAGGCCACTTGTTTTGTGTTGCAATAGCCAAAACAAATAGAACAATAGGGTGAAATCACGAAGGTGGGTTACACTTTCGTGACAATCGGGTCTCCAAATTTTCCAAAAACCGATTTTCGGCCGAACTAAATAATTTTTTCGGTCGAAAGATATTATTTTCGGCCGAACTATTGTTCGGCCGAAAATATAAACGTCAAATCGAACGGAGCCATAACCGGGCCCTCGATTTGCGTGTAGAAATTTGGTCGGCTGGATAATTTTTTTCCGGCAATGTTTTTTCGGCCGAAAACTTGTTCGGCCGAATAATCTTTCGACCGAATAAGTTTTCGGCCGAAAAAGAGTTCGACCGAAAGATGTTCTATATAATTGCCACACATCGAATGGCGACGTTTAGAAACTTCTTTTCGTGAGGCTCTGTGTCGAGAGCTCTGTAGCGATTTCGCCGAGGGTCGAGAGCTCTGTAGCCGATTTCGCCGAGGGTCGCTGAGCTCTGTAGCTGATTTCGCCGAGGGTCGAGAGCTCTGTAGCCGATTTCGCCGAGGGTCGAGGGTCGCCGAGGGTCGCCGAGGGTCGCCGAGAGTTCGCCGAGGGTCGCCGAGGGTCGCCGAGAGGGCCGAGGGTCACCGAGGGTCGCCGAGCAGTTTTGAGAGGTCGCGGGAGCAGTT
>ML849237.1:15007-25270 GCA_009831015.1 Picea engelmannii
TTTTTTTTTTTTTTTAATAAAAAGGATAAAATTTTACCACTAGCATGATTTAGACCTCGACCTTAATTTTCATGATGGGAGACATTTTATTAGGGAAATTATTATTTTTTTTTTAATTCTTATCACATTGTTCATCCTAAGGCCGTCTGGGTTCATTCATTTATGAAAATAATGCAACGTGCCCTTCAGGACGCACTAGGTGCTCCAAGGGTGCCACTCACCTCATATGTTCCCTTGTGCGACGTTCCATTCAGGTCACACTACGTGCTCCAAGGGTGTGACTCGCCTCTTGACTGACTTGGTAGACATCAAAAACCCCTTGAGTCAATACTTCGCCAGGTGAACTTGTGGGAGACTAACGGCCTCTAAGGAATAAGGCCCCTGCCTTATTGCGTGCCCCTTAGAATTATCGTGAGCAATTGTCGCAGTCTACCCTCATGGCATTTTGGGTCGTCTTGAACTAGGTAAACGTTAACCTACATTTCGAGCCACGACAGGAGTGCTATTAGGTTGTGGCAGGTCTTCTATCCACACCTCTCCCTAAACATCTTTGGTAGTCGTGTGTGACCCCTTTACTCCACATGTGAGTCTAGTCGACAGACTATCGTTAGCCTGCATCATCAAAAAATTGTGTGTGAATATATCCATATCATATCATCTATTCAGATGCACTAATATCACAGTAATAGAATAAAACCCCAATGGTACACTCCCTGACTTGATTCAGAGTCCAAGGGGTTCCATCGATGCCACTGCATCCTCGAGGTCCAAAATCCTGCACACTCAGTAAAACTGAGTCAATAGCACCTGTCTATGTCAATGCAGTAAAACAACATGCCATCAACCCATAACACCTCATAATCAAAATAAAAAGTTTTAATAGCATAATAATCCAGATCAATTGCGAGCAAGTGTCCCCAAAGAATAAGTTCACTCAGTGTGCCAGAGAGGGATGTTACGTACCCCTCTTGGTTTAAACTTCGTCCCAAAGTTTCACAGTATATATGCTGAAATAAAGTGTATCATAGTATCATATGTCTATTTATCAAACAAAAATGGAAACTATTGCCGCATATCATATGTGTCCTCCCAGGTCGCTGAGTGCAGACTATAATTGTCCCACTGGACCTTGACCTGCTCTATCGTTTGACGTCATAGCTGTCGAATGTGATGATCCAAGATGCGGATCGACTCAGCTGTGAGTGCCCCCTCGTCCGATACCTGTAAGGAAGTCATGTTAATAACATGTGTAGGATCACTAATATAATGTCTCAAAACAAATACATGAAAAACATCATGCATGCGCCTCAAAGAATCAGGCAAGGCTAGTCAATAGGCTACGAGCCCCTTTCTCTCGACAATCTTGAAATGTCCCACAAACCTAGGAGAGAGTTTAGCTCCCTTCCCAAACTTGATTGAACTCTTATGCGGTTTAACCTGCAAGAAGACTCAATTGTCGACCTCATAACTACGGTCGACACGGTGCGCATTGGCATAACTCTTATGTCGATCCTATGCTTCTTTAATCCTTTGTCTTATTGTTTTCATTTTCTCTTCCATTTCTTGGATCGATTTTGGTCCCACTAGGACCCTATTCTCAAGCCAATCCCAACTCAAAGGCATCTAACACAGTCACCCGTAAAGAAACTTGAAAGGCGCCATCTTAATGGTGCTCTAGTAACTATTATTGTAAGTGAACTCCACTAGTGGCAAGAATTCTTCCCAACGCTTTTGTTGGTCCATCACGTACATGTGAAACATGTCCTCCAAGTTCTGGTTCATTCGTTTGGTCTGCCCGTCAGTCTCCGGGTGATACGCAGTACTAAATTTAAGTTGGGTTCCCAAGGCCTCTTTGAAACTCGTCAAAAATCGTCCAGTAAAAACCTATCCTCGATCAGATATAATTCTCTTAGTCATGACATGCAGCCTCACAATCTCACTGATGAAAACTCTAGCTATGTCAGGTGCCTGATACGTTGTATGCATAGGAATAAAGTGAGCACTCTTCGTCAGAGTGTCTACTACTATGAAAATCGAGTCATGTCTCCTTGTCGTCAGTGGTAGTCCAAAAATAAAATCCATCGAAATAACCTCCCATTTCGATTCTGGAATAGTGTGTGGTTGTAGTAATCCTACTGGGTGTCTATGTTCAGCCTTTACCTGCTGACATTCTAGACATCTGGCCACATAGTTGACTATGTCTGCCTTCATTACCTTCCATAAGAATAAGGGTTTATGGTCTTCCCTCATCTTCATGACTCCCGGGTGAGCCATGTAAATTTCTCTATGAGCCCCGCTCAGGATCAACATCCTCAACTCATCGATCGACGGTACGTAGATTCAATTTCTAAACCTCAATAAACCATCGCTATCAAACAAAAATCCTTCAAATCATGGTACCATCATTGTGTTTTGTCCGATAAAACCCTCCACCTCTTTGTACCAGTCATCATCACGCTGTAAAGTTAGAATATTTTTATGTAGATTCATCCGAAGAGGCAGCACCGAAAATATGCGTGGTATCTGACTCAATGCATCCACCACTCAGTTCATTGTTCCTTTTATGTAAGTAATCTCGAAGTCGTACTCGCTAAGTAATTCTGACCAATGTCGTTGCCGCACGTTCAGGTCGATTTGCGTAAATATGTGTTGTAGTCCACAGTGGTCAGTCTTTAGTTCAAATTTTTGTCCAACAAGGTAGTGTCTCCAAACCTTCAAGGCATATACGATGGCTAACAACTCCAAATCATGCGTCGCGTAGTTCTCTGCATGCCTTCTCAGTTTCCTCGAAATGTAAGCGATCACTCATCCGTCTTGCATCAAGACCCTTCCTAACCCTTCCTTGGATGTGTCAGTGCATACCAAGAAGTCCACGTCCATGTCAAGGACCTTTAGTATCGGTGTTGTTGTCAACAACTCCCTGAGCCTCCGAAATGATTCTGTGCATTTCTCTGTCCAAACAAACTTCTTGTTCTTCTTCTGCAATTCCGTGATCGGGTTTGCTATCTTCGAAAACCCCTCGACGAACCGTCGATAGTGTCCTGCTAAACCCATGAAGCTACACACTTCCAGGAAATTCGTCGACGCAGGCCATTCCATAATAGCCTCGACCTTGGCTCGATCCATGGCGATGCCTTCACCGGAGATGACATGCCCTAAGTAGTGAATATTCGATTGATAAAAAGAGAATTTGAACAACTTCCCATATAGATTGTGGTCTCGAAAACACTGTAGTACCAAGTGAAAGTGCTCGTCATGCTCCTCCTTCATCCGAGAGTAGATCAAAATATTTTCAATGAATACTTGGACGAACTTGTCCAAGTACTCACGGAACACCCCATTCATCAAACTCATAAATACCCCTGGGGAATTTTTCAGTCCAAACAGTAAAACAGTAAACTCGTAATGTCCAAACCTCGTCTTAAAGGTAGGGACGTCATCTTCCTTAATCTATAACTAGTGGTATCCTGATCAAAAGTCAATTTTTGAGAACATCGTTGTACCCTTCATTTGATCAAAAAGATCATCAATTCTCAACAGTGGATACTGATTCTTGATCGTGGCCTTGTTCAGTTGACGGTAGCCAATGCAGAGCCTCCACAACCCATCCTTCTTTCGTATGAAAATAACAGGTGCGCCCCACGGTGACACACTAGGACATATCAGTCCTAGGTCCAACAACTCCCTCAGTTGCATTTTCAACTCTTGTAACTCCAAGGTCGACATCCGATAAGGCGTTCTTGATATCGGTTCAGTCCCCAGTTTTAGGTCTATGGTAAAATCCAATTCCCTCTCCTCCGGAAAACCGGGTAACTCCTCCAGAAATACGTCCGCAAACTCTCTCACCACCGAAAGGTGTTCTAAACCTTCCGCTAATCCCTTCTCGTTTAATGCAAGGATCACATAAAGCTTGCACCCCTTGCACATGCTCTTCCGTAGCTATAAGGAATAGATGAACCTCGGGGAAATTCCTTGGTTCTATCCTACAATCACACGTCTTTGTCCCTCATCATCGACCAAGCTCAACCATTTCATCTTACAGTTGAGTATCGCCTCATGCGATTCCAACCAGTCCATACCAATCACGACATCATAAGATCCTAAGATCGTGACGTACAGATCGGCCTTGGTGACAAACTCTCCCAGGTTCAGGATACAACCCGTAACCTTTCCTCCAACCCTTTGCTTGGCTCCCGAGGCCATCTCTACGAAGCTAAACTCATCCTGTTCGACTGCTTTTACCTTAATCCTTTTTAGCGCTGCACCCTAAATGAAACTCTTCGTAGCACTAGGATCTATCAAAATACTAAGGGTCTGGTCAACGACTGTACTTGTTGTCTCGAGCACAGTCGATTGATGCTCTGCCTAGCGGTTATCACTTTTGCATGAATCCGATGGGCCTTGCCCATATCTCGCACGGTAATGGGTCCAGCTGATCCGGATGCTCTAGTCCTCTCCATAGGGCAGTCACGTTGGTAGTGTGTCTCCCCACACGTCCAACACCCCTTCTTTGACCCAATAGTCCTGGTACCCGAAGTAGAAGATGATGGTCCACCGACCTGGAATCTTGGTCTGTTATGATGAACAGGCCTAAACAGTTGTTGCTGCAGTCGACATTTTTGATGATGTTGTGGTCCCTGATAAGGTGTCCTCTACTGAGGTGTCATTTGTTGAGGTGTAGTGAAAGGGGATCCCCTCTGGAAGCCACAATATCCTGGTGTATGTCTGGCTGCTGTCTCATGTTACTGTGCTCCATATGACACCTACCTTGTTGGTCTCGCTGGAGTATTGGTTTGACCCCTGCTAATAAGCTCCTCCTCTGCTATGAGGGCCTTCTGGATGACATCATGCAAGGTCTGAGGCATCAAAATCCTAACCATTGCACGTATGCAGCAATTAAGGCCGAACACGAACCTGTTGACCTTAAGTTTCTCAGTGTCAAGGTGCAGAGCATACCGGAGTAGCTCCATAAAATGGGCCTCGTACTCGGGCATCATACGATCACCCTGTCGTAAGGCGTTGAACTCGTTGAGTTGACGCTCAATGAATTCCTCTGAAAGGTATCTCTCTCAAAACCGTTCCTTGAATAGTTCCCATGACACGTCTTCGATGACCATGTTCAGCTGCGGTAGGAGTGTCTTCCACCATATAAGAGCGCTTTCTTTCAGTTGGAAGAATGCCATGCGGACCTTCATGTTGGAGGTATAATCGCAAAGTGCAAAGCACATCGCCATATTCTCCAACCATGCCTCGACGGCTACACCGTCCGGGGCACCAAATAACTCGAGAAATTTGACCTTCTCGAGTTCACGGTGAATGCTACCAGTACCGACTGGAGCGTGCAGTGGAAACTCAGGGGGTGCCAATGCCCTGGCCTCATCTCTGTCCAAATGGTTGATCAGTGCCTCAAACATGCGCTGAAAAGATCTCATCATTTCGACCACATCACCAATTTCTATCTGCTCCTGTCCGACAACCTACTCGTCTCCCTGGGGGTTAGATCCCTTGGGCATGGATGCTATTGGAGGCATCGTACCTCCTCCCCTAGCACCCCGTCGTCTGCCTCTGCATCCTCTAACCATGATTACCTGCATGAATACAAGTCAACTAATTAGTAACCTTATAATCAAATCATATCAACGAAAGCCACAACGATCCCAAGTCACGGGTTGAACCTGCTCTGATACCACATGAAACAACCCCTCTTCTGGTACGACTCCTATGATGTACAATCGGTAAAAAGCACCCTTAAAATTCTTTTTTTTTTGTGTGTGTAGGAAGGTAATAATGACATTATACTCAACATTGCAACATGACGACGAACACAACACATGCAACTCACGCAAAAAAAACATAATGACCTAACATAAAATCACATCAAGCATCTAGAAGCAATGTACAACATTCAACCGACGAAGAATAAGAATGACTACCCGCCCGTCCTACCCTACAATGGTTAGGACCCCCAGGACACATAATCAACGCTCAAGCCCAGGTTCCCATTGATTTTGACCATTTAAGGTCTCAAGGCTGGTGACTGTTCTGAGGAACAAGGAGGTGTCTACATCCCGTTCGACACAAGCAGACCAAGCCTACTAAGATAAAGACAAACATCCTAACAACCCAATGCACCAAAAATTCATTACACAAGTAACTAGAACCCTTACAATGAGCAAATCCAATCACATCAAACATTTACATAACCAAGTGCGAACATTACTTATAATAAATAACAACACCCTCAACAGGAAACACAAGCTAAAAATGACTTCGTCAACACCCAACCATTAATCAAGGCTCAATGGTCAATATCTAAAAATGGTGTTAATTACCGATCAATTAACCAGTCTAATTTCCATTAGTCAACGAGTTACCAACTGAACTTAACACGAATTACAACTCAAATTTAGCGAGACTGAGTTACCAATTAGGCGATATCTATAAATCCAACAAACATCAATTACATATCTAATTTATCAAGCCTAAAATATGCAATCCAATCTTTACTCACCAATCAAATTTTAATCATTAACACAACCTATATGGTCAATTTATTTTAATCCAAATCTCCATCCAACTAGCCATTAATCTTGATAACAATAGTAACCATCCTAAAGTAGAATGCTACCATTAAAATAAATAATAAAGCAAATAACAAGGCGTTTAACATGACAAGTAACCTAACAATTAATATATCACTAACAACACTAACTACGTCAAGGCAGAAAACAACAATGAAGCATTTATTAACTCAATAAATTACCGCATGTATCTAATGTTACTAAACGTACCAAAATGATAGTTGTCTGCAAACATTAAAGGAATCGGCTGAGAGGGGTAAATGCCATAAATCCATAAATTCAGCAAGAGACTAAGGCCACACACCAAATTAGGTATTACTGCCATATGCCTTTAATAAGAGTCAGTGCCAGGTAAAGGTAAATACTCAGGGCATCAACACCGAAGCATTTAGTTGGTTGTCCAGAACTGAGGTCATTATAGGTTAAAGGCGCAGTCAACAATTAGGAAACTCATAGCCAATCGACTGCAACACAACCCACAATTAAAGGTGATCTAGGGGGGGCTGAATGACTGGAAAAAAAAATGCAGGCATCAAAACGAAGGCAAAACATGGTCCCCAAGGCAGCAACATAGTCAACTTAAATGGGCAGAATTGTTGTACAGAGATATGCCCAAGAAATCGCCTTGTTGTGATCAATTACTAAGAAAATCGTGGTGGGGGTAATTGGATTTACCAGATGCAATGAAGGGTACTACAGTCAGACGTTCATATGACATGCAACCACGGAATCAACACAATTAACCTTGGGAACGCATACAAATTCGCTTCGCTAAAAACTCGCAAATGGAACACACTTCACTCAAGAAGAACACATGCTATGCAACAGATTGAATTGTACCAGATCTTACTTACTAAACAAAATTAGACCTGTTGCAGAGAAAGAACAATGTCCATAAATTCAATACATGCCATGGTAAACAGAGAAGGCAAAGGCACTTGGAGAAGATTATCTTCATCGCCAAATTTTACACCGAGTCTACACAGGGTTCCTTAGGCCGCGATCACATGTGGAGGATTGGGTTTTTTTTCTAAAACAAATTCATAGTCCTGGAGTCCATAAAAGAATTTGCCAGTCGTATAAGTCAAGAAGTACATCCTTCACTCGGACGCAGCCGAGGATAAGGCATTCAACACTCAGGAAGCTGGAGTCTAGTGGTTGGTTGACTTGAGTAATGAGGTTCCAAGGAACCAAGTTATAAAAATATGGGTTAATTCTTGTACACAGGCTGTCAATCACATGGACATCGCAGGCTCACATTGTTTCCATCAATTTAAGGTGCAAAGAAAAGAAAAGGGGCGCAACGAATGGACACCAAAAACCACACAGGGTTTAAAACTTATCCAACAATCACCTACGTAGAATTCTAATTATCCAAGAATTAAAAAAGAAAAATGCAGGGTCAAATTGATATTTCATTGCAAATGCAGAGTTACAAATTCATCCAAGAAAAATGCAGGGTTACAATTTATCCTTCGAAACAAACGTGGAGATTAAAATTTTCCCAAGTAAAAAACAATGCAAGGTTACAATTTATCCTTCAAACAAATGCATCAGCGCGCATGGTGAACCATCTTCCAAGGACAACATCAGAGGTGAAAACAAACACATGGAATTTCCAGCAAGGTATAAGAATGCACAGTGGAAGGAGAGGATATGCCAACAACAAAAATTTTAGAGTTAAAAAAAAAACACATCAAGGCGCAAGACTACACAATACAATAAACAACCAATCAAGGGTAAATGAATGTCAAGATCGTCATTCGCTCCTCATCCACGCACAAAAAAGTAGGGCATTGAGATCCATAGGTCTGTTAATGTTGAAGTGATGATTGTAGATTAGGCTCCTGGCTGATTGCTCCGGTGAGGACTAAGGAGCTGGGGACGAAAGGAAAACAACCAATAGGGTCACAATCAACACCATAGGGCGGTCACATCATGTGGGAAAATGAAGGTCATGGGAAACCAAATCAATCAATCAGCTAAGCCATAAAAATTTTAGTCATGAATCTAGACAACCAATTTACCTAACCAAAATAGACATGCAGATCCAAATCATAAATCCTACAACAATCTACCATACAAATGAAGAAAGCGTACCATTGTCCGATCGTCCGCTCTGAGTGAACGTCCCGCACGCTCTGTGCAACTCACGCTTGTCGACCGACAAGACTTCACCGATACCTCCCAGCCAATGCTAGGGGTACTCTTCTTCCCCCTTATCCCCCTGAGCCGAAAAGGGGCCACACACACACTATCCAGAGATTTCAACTAGCTCCTAGCTCGCCTTGCAAGGTCGAGCTACCACTCCTCACTGATCTAGTTATCTCAACTCCCACAAGTAAAGCCAATCAAGTAGATATTTCTGGAGCGTAACGTTATGCAAATAGAAGAGATCCAAACTCCATCTCCTCCCTTCAATATATAGTGTTTTGTGGTTCCTTAATTTCCTAAAATCTCGTTTAATTAAGTTTTTTAAATTTAATTCCTAAAAATTCCTCCCCGTCCAAGTGTCACCCATCCCCTTCATTCCTTCATAAATTAATTTCTTTAATTAATTTATTATCTTTATTTCCCTCACCGACCTAGAGTTACTCCTAGAATCACTACTAGGTGTCCATAAATTCTCTTACAGGTTTTAATGGCTTTCCCCATCACTAAATTTCTATTTCAGTTCAAATTAGAAAGCTYTKAAATGGTAGATACTTTACCAAGTTTGACTTTCCGCTTTTTCCCTTAAGTTCCCTTTTTTCCTTTTTATGTTTACCTCTTTTCCTAGTTTCCTAATATTTTAGATTTTCCCTCTTTCCCCTTTTTAATTAGAACTCAAAAAGGTAGGTGTGGAAATTAACCCTTTTTCCCTTTTCTCATTTAATTAGTATATTTTAAATTATCAAAAATAATAAAACAATTAATTCCCCCCGTTTTAAAATTTTATACCAACAGATTTTTTAATTTTTTTTTAATAAAAAGGATAAAATTTTACTACTAGAATGATTTAGACCTAGACCTTAATTTTCGTTATGGGCGACATTTTATTAGGGAATTTTTTTTTTTTTTTAATTCTTATCACATTGTTCATCCTAAGGCCATCTAGGTTCATTCATTTATCAAAACAACATGACGTGCCCTTCAGGACGCACTAGGTGTTCCAAGGGTGCCACTCACCTCATATATTCCCTTGCGTGAAGTGCCCTTCAAGACGCACTACATGCTCCAA
Source organism: Picea engelmannii (assembly GCA_009831015.1). Taxonomy (NCBI): domain Eukaryota; kingdom Viridiplantae; phylum Streptophyta; class Pinopsida; order Pinales; family Pinaceae; genus Picea; species Picea engelmannii. Next base: position 24,809 of record ML849237.1, read on the forward strand.
GGGTGTCACTCACCTCTTGACTGACTTGGTAGACATCAAAAACATCTGGAGTCAATACTCTACCAGGTGAACTTGTGGGAGACTAAGGGCCTCTAAGGAATAAGGCCCCTTCCTTATTTCTCACCCGTTAGAATCATCGTGAGCGACTGTCGTAGTCTTCCCTCATGGCATCATGGGTCCTCTCAAACTAGGTAAACGTTAACCTATAGTTCGACCCACGACGACAGTGCTAGTAGGTTGTGGCAGGGCTGTTGTCCACACCTCTCCCTCGACATCTCTGGTAGTCATGTGTGACCCCTTTACTCCACATGTGAGTCTAGTCGGCAAGCTATCGTCAGCCTGCATCATCAACAAATCATGTCAGGATATATCCATATCATATCATCTATTCAGATGCACTAATATCACAGTAATACAATCAAACCCCAATGGTACACTCCCTGACTCGATCCGGAGTCCAAG
>ML849238.1:2450-24954 GCA_009831015.1 Picea engelmannii
CCTGTTTTCAGAGTTTTTCCTCTACAAACCGCTGCAAGCCTGATGCCCAGAGCTGTTTGTTCACTTTCTCTTAAGTCTTCCACGTGTTCATCTTTAAATCAACCCACTGGTTGAAGTTAGGATTCCAGACCTCTTCTGTTCTTTATGTACCAGACTCAGTCCCTGAGTTAGAGTGATACCTCCTAGAGCCATTATCTCCATTTGATCACCCTTTATAAACAAATCGTGACCTGCAAGCAATCCAGGAGTGACTTCTAACGCTAACAGGGCCAATTGCTTCAAAAAATCCACATGGAACTAACTTGAATATGGAGGTTTACCTGCACGCAGAGATACATAATTTGCAGAAAATGTCAATGCTTTCAGTATTAATAATTTGTCTGTCATGTTTCGCAATATACCATTGATAAGAGCAAGAGTTCAACTGGCTTGAATTCTTGGAGCTCAATACTGCCCTGGAGAGATGACTGCATCTGCTCTTCGCGGCCTATAGTTCAACTGCATGTCAAATAACAGTTTCCACAGATGCCTCAAGATGTGTTGGGCGGTTGTTGGATGCATACTTGCTGGAAGGGCTTCTCAAGAATCAGATAGTCTAGCTCTTGTTGAGTTGGTTGCAGTCTTTGTAGTGTAAGGGCTTCTCAAGAATCAGATAGTCTAGCTTCATTTTTCATTGTTTTGTTGTGCCCTATTATTGGTTAATGCTTGGTACTGTAGTTGGCCTTTGAATTTTGGAACTGAATCTCTTGCTATTCAGAATGCCTGTATCTCTGTGTTTTATGGCAGCATACAATTATAGAACTTTCAATGGAATCACGTACTTTATCAAGCTTTTATTGAAAAAATCCATATTAAAACTGCATCTTTGTTAGGACATTTGCATCGTCAAATTAGCCATTTAACATGTAATGTTCTGTTGATCTATGCATAAATATGTATTAGTCACCAAGATCATAACAAATAATGCCAGAACAATTGAAATTTGCTTATGAAAATATGACATTGGACTTGAAGAGATTCTCACGTGGGTTAGTGTGGACATTTTTTCATGCATCCATGTTAATTTCCATGTTAATTTGTTCTATGACACCCATGCCTTTGAAATGTGGATTGGCAAGATTTTTTTACTATAATAAATTTATGCATTATTGTGTGACATGCCCTATATTTATAATAGTCTCTTAAACAATACACCTATGTTGTAGTGCATGGTTAAAATCTGTTATCAAAATGTTAAATATTTTGAGAAACAAGGAATTGAAATTTGAAATAGATTCTTTTGAGTGCAATCGTTTAACTCTTCCTTTCAACCTAGATCTTCAACTTGAGTGGAGTTATTTTAAAAGGTGTTTTGGAAGAAATATATTAATTTTAAATATAGGTTCATAACAAAAGTGCAACCTCTTGGGTAGCAATCTTTGGATACCCTTACAACGGTATCATGTACCCCCTTGCATGATATTTCAATCATCTTGGATTAGTTTCAGACTCAATTCTTTCCATTCTCCAGTTTGCGACATGATGTGGGAAGACAAAAGATGAACCATGATGTGGGAAGACAAAGATGAACCATGGTGTGCTTACTTTAGATGCTCAGATACTCCTTGATGATTCCGTCACTCCATTGATGCTCCATGTGTAATATTTGTTTAGCTATGATGATATAACCCCCTGGCATGTCATAAAGTTGTGGTTACCTTACGACAATTGACTAGGATGCCATAACATATACAATTTTCTCACTTGTGTCGTGTTACCTTGGGAAACATGATCTTGGTTAGAAGTATGCCCTCTTCTATGATGACTCATACTACTAGAGATGACTCATACTACTAGGTTGTTGAGACTCGGTAGTGCAATCCATATCCTAATCACACTAAGCATTTTCTATTTCCCTACTATCACTTGTTTCCATCCACATTAAGGAAAAGTAACATCTTGTCATGTATGGCCTACTCAAAGGTCAAAATGAAAGGTCGAAATCAAATAAAACCTTATGTTGAATAAATCCATGAAGGCTAAAAAGGTGAAGAGCAAAGTCAAATAAAGTCTAAACTACTTCACCATGGTCCTCCCCTTTCAAGTTCAAAGAGYAAAATGTTTATCTAAAGAAAAAAGGACTTAAAAAAAAAGAAAGAAAGGGGAAGTGTGTGCAGACCAAAGTAGTTAAGGCTCCCTCTATAAGGCTAATATAAGAATGCCTAAATAAAAAAAAAGTTATATATATATATATATATATATATATATATATATATATATATATATATATATATAGTCAAAATGACCTATGCATGTCTACAACCTTGAGAGCCATCACATTCCATGAGATAGAGATATTCACCGAACGAGCATATCAAACCCTTTTTTTGTTGTCTTTGTGTGTAGACGGGTTCTGCCGATTCCTCCTCTGCCTTAGTTTCCATTGCCTTTGCTGGTGGTTCCGAACGGGGTTAACAACTAAATAGGTGGAAAGTGCTATCACCTACCCTCAGAAAGGTGGAACCTCACTCACCACAAACCTGAAAAGCTGCCTTGTTCAGAGCACAATTGTATACTGGGTGGTTCCATCAACCTTCCATAGTTAGTTGCTCTCTCTCAGGGGTGTGCTTGCCTTTGGAAATGAATGCATATTTTGGAGGTTTCCATTTTGATTTCATCTCCACGAGACTATTTACTTGTGAATTAGGGTCGTAAGCCAATGGATCTGGTACCCCTTGTGGTAGGAGCATGAGGATTCCCCTTTTCCCTATAATTTCACTAATTGTCTATCCTCCACCTAACTAATTTATGAAATATGGGTTTTCTTTGGGAGTGGGCTCATTTAAAATTATTAACATTATTTCCCTAGATAAAACTTAGGTAAGTGTCAAATTAAATTAAAATGCTAGGTTTACTAGGAAAATGTCACTTGGAGCTATGAATTAATGATTTTATGAGGGGTTAGACCCATCATCCTAGGTAAATATTGCACATTTGAGTGTTATTGGACTCATTTGGCACATTTGAGCACATGTTTAATATCTCAACTCAAGTGGAAGGGCGAATTTCACTATTTTATTATGATTTTGACAAAATCAAAGAAGAAAATCATTGTTTAATGTAAATAGCTCTTTTAAATATTATTTGGCCCATGGTTCAAGATTTCTACCCATGATATTCTTCTTATCCATGGTATATGTAAATGGTTTAGGGTTTCCTCTTAACCTATAAAAGAGGAGTCTCATTTGTATGACATTGGATGGAAGAATAAAGGACTTTTATTGCTCAAACATTGTAGTGTGAAGCTTCATTATGGGATGATAATCTTTCTTGTGCTTAATAATGCTAAGAGTATAGACAAGTTTTTTTAATTGAGCAAAAATTGTTAAAGTTAGGATTGAATAAGTTATGGTTCATCACTTAGTTTATTCCTCTTATTTCATCTTTTATATTTTGAAAAAAACTAATGTTCAGTCTTAATATTTTCACTTCTAAAATTTGATTGAAATGTTTAGAAAATCTTTATCATTTCCTCCTTAATAAAAATTTGTAAGGGTTAACTATATCTTGGATTTTCGTCTTATTCATTTGATTGATACAAGAATCTCCAAGAACTTCTTAAAGATATAGATTTTCATACCATGGTGAATAACCCCATATCCCAATGGACTAAATTTTCCTTAATAAAATAAAATAAAGGAGCATTTCTCTAGATCTTAGGTTCCACTCTTTATTTCATTGGATTTGCATTGAGGGAACTAGCACCTCCACGAGTTCTTTATTTGCAGGTTCATCTCACAAAAAACTCAGATCTTATCCAAATCATTTTCCATTTCTTGTCTAAGATTCAGTTGCTTTCTCTGATCGTTTCTCTGTCAAGTTCGCAGGGATTTCTCCTGCAAAGGTACCAAACCCAACCATACCAATTCACAAGGGTTTTTTCTAGCCCATAAAGGCCGATCTTGTACTGTCACGACAGGGTTAGATTGTGCCATTTCTCAGGGGTCGATTTCTGGGTTTGATTTTCAGACTATACTATCTCATATCAGTGGTTAAATCTCTCTTGCGAATTCTATATCTCTGAGATCTGGTTTAGGCCGAGTTTATTTGCACTAGGGGTATAAATCTCATGTTATTCGTGCAGACTGGTAAGTAGATCAAACCCAATTTTTTTTAGTGCATGCAGAGGTACGTTTTCAGCTAGTACATCAAGATTCACATCATCAAAATTTTTGGGGAAACATTCATCATTCACTGGATCGACTAGGTTACATTTGGTCTGTGTGGCAACCGAGTTGTCTCCATTTCTGGTAATAGACTCCATCTTAATTTCATTTGTACCAAGGTTTTATATCTGAACCCTCTAATCCTCAATCAAACATTTGCCCCATCACACAGTAGTTTATTGATCATAGATAAATGGGTGCTGGAACTTCGAACTTATTGGTAAATTCATAAATTTATAAACATCACTTGCATTAATGTCACACTGAATTTATTCAATAACCTGTCCTGAAGACAGATATCACTCATAATAACCATGTGTCCAAATAAACTACCCAAACTCTTGTGCATGACATAACTATGGTACAATTTTAAAATATGTTTACAATTTTAAAATATGTTGATCTGACACCTGTTTGTGCCCTGTTCCATGGTCAAATTTCATACTGCATCTAGATCTACATTAAAATTGTTGTGCAATTCTATAATATGACACTTAACGTATCTTGAACTGGCCAAAAGTTTATATCAGTAATTGTGCCTAAAGGGAAAAATAATGCATGCTTTAAAATTTTAAGTCTATTGATATATTCGCTTGATAACAACACTGTTCTTTAATTGCAATCCATCCTTGGACATTGATAAGCACAATAAGTTTCTCTCTCATTGGTCAAAGTAACTTGCTGATTATTTGTGTGATGATGCTCATGGTTTCAAATTGTCTTAAACAATAAAGATTAACGATGTTCATTAGAAAAGAACGATGATGGATGATATATGCTGACTTTTGCATTTAACATAACTGAATCTTATATTCAACAACCACATTAACTCTGGTTTCATGACATATAAACTGGTTGAATGCTGGCTAGCCATACATTGGTGTATGACTAAGCCTATTCATGCATGTGTTATGAACGTCATATGGTCCCTGGTTGTCTTTATTTGTCTCGAGTAGCTTGTTGGAATTGAACAAATATAATCTTGAAATCAAACAAGTGTCCAAACCCAAGCTGCATTTGCAATTTCTAAATTAAACAAGTGTCCAAACCCAAGCTGCATTTGCAATTTCTAAATTGAGGTTATAACATACATATTCATTGATTAATGTATTTTGGAGAATGCTCAAGACTATCCTCTTTCATAACTCTCGGATGCTATATATCCTTTGGTCCCACATTGCTATTTTACACTTGTGATTTGGTAACTTTCGGATGCTATTTGGTAAATGATATATATTCTTTGGTTTCACATTGCTATTTTACCATTGTGATTTGGTAAGTGATGAATGGAATGGGGATGTAAATGTTTACTTCTAATGATAAAAGAACAAGTTATGATAAACATTTTTATGAAAATATGCAAGTAATGATGATGTGTACGCGACATCTATAAATAACGTTGTCGCTTAGCACTTAAAACTATGGTTTGAGATCAATACACATAGGGATACATTGTGATTTCAGAGGACTGTTTAGAGATTGGATCTCCCCCTATTGGAACTCCGTGTAACCCCTGTTGGTACCCACTTTAGTAGTATTGCATTAAACAACACTTGAACCCGGAGTTTCACTTCCACATACTTTTGTGTATATCAGAAGTCCCACTAGATACCCTGAAACCAACCATTCAGCCGCCAGACTACTACAGTGCATTGAAAACAACATTCGGGAAGATTACTCTCTTGTACCATGGGTGATCAAGCTATAGTATATGGTATACCCTTGACCAAAGCCTTTTTCTATTTTTTTGGGTCTTTCCTAGAATATTGTTGTTTCACAAGCACACAAGTCTAATTGAATACTATGGAAATCTTAAATGCATGATGAATATTTGAAGAACATTTATCATTTAAAAAAATAAAAAAATATGCTTGTGACCATATTTTACTTGCATTATTTTGAGATCACTTGATGATGAACACTCCACTCTAAGGGTGAGAAGAATGATACTTTGATTGCTTGATCATAAATCTATCCTTGAACATCCTTGATCTCAATAAAAATTGAATAGGCTTAATGATCAACAATGAAGAAAACTCAATTTACACTATGGAGGAAGCTTGAGGCTAGAAGATTGATGACTAAGTTGGAGGAGTGGTTGACAATCTAAAAGGCCCCACACTTATCCTAAGTAAGTGTTGTATAGTCAAGAAAAGCACAAAATAATAAAAAATATTAGAAAAAAAAGACAAGGACAAAGGAACCATGAACCAGAACTCTGCCAACAAGAGGACAAAAGAGTAAGGCAACCCAGCCTTCCAACTGTTCCTAGCAAGCCCAAAAAAGACAAGGACAAAGGAACTATGAACCAAAACGCTGCCAACAAGAAGACAAAAGAGTGGGGATGCCAACAAAAAAGACAAGGACAAAGGAACTATGAACCAAAACGCTGCCAACAAGAAGACAAAAGAGTGGGGATGCCAACAAAAGGACAAAAGAGTGGGGGACGCCAGCCTTCCAACCGAGTGGGGATGCCAACAAGAGGACAAAAGAGTGGGGAACGCCAGCCTTCCAACTGTTCCCAGCAAGCCCATTTTGCCTATAACCTTTTGCATACAGCATTGGAGAGCACACAGCATTGGAGAAGGGGTCCTTTGGCAGAGAAGAGAACGATTACATGAGAATTCTTATTTGCTGTGTTTATAATATGTTGAAGCTCTAGACTCTGGAGAGCCAAAACCTGATTATCATTATGCAATTTTTGACAAAACAACGCTGAGGAACGCTATTCGATGCTGTTTTTCCCATTTGGTTTTTCAACGTAAACCTCGTGTATATTGTGTTAAATCGCTGTGTAGATTCATTTAATCAATTGCTGTATGGATTCATTTAATTGCTAGTTTAAATTCTTTGCTTGGTTAATCCCTATGTATCTCATTTAATATGATTGCAGAACGCTGTGTATTCTCTCTGGCCCAAGATGTTTTGATGGCCACAATGGCTGGCCCCCCCAGTCTGTTCATATGAGTGCCAAAGGAGATCGATGGCTTAGGAAATTGCGCTGTTGATTGTAATTTTCCTTTCCTAGATCGAGTTTCTAATTGTGTTGCTGGAAATCAGCGTTGCTCTCATTTCCTGGCCGTTGGTTAAAGTGCTGGAGAATATACACACTTTACACTCTTAGAATTTGCTGGACTTCAATTGATTACAGTGTCCATACATACCATAACACATTATGGTATATTTCTCCTTAATTTAGTTGCTGGTCTACCCATAGCTTGATGTCCTTTTGATTTAATCGCTGAGTTATGCCTACGACTATCTCCTTGTCCTGTTCAACCCACAATCCGTCATATGCAGTGCAGTCATAATTTCCTTGAGCCTATGTGTTTAACGAAGATTCTACAGTGATCGTGTGGCCTGCTCCAATCTCCCACAACGTTTGAATAAGAAGAATGTGCATTTGTTTACAACCTGTAACCATACATGTACCAATATGTGTATATATATTAATGGTCTTATGGTTGTAATCATAGTGTGACAGTGAGAGATGCTTGCTCATTGCTTAAGCATATGGAAATGAATGGATAGAGGACTGGTTATTGAATGTTGTGTTCTGTCATAATGGTGTTAGAGAGCTATGCTTGATAGAAGTATTCAGTGTTGTGTGGGCACAATCAAATTGCAGGGTCTACATATGTTTGTGCATGTGCTTAAGCATATAGAAATGAATGGATAGAGGACTGGTTATTGAATGTTGTGCGCTGTCATAATGGTGTTAGAGAGCTATGCTTAATAGAAGTATACAATGTTGTGTGGGTACATTCAAATTGCAGGGTATACATATGTCCATGCATGGGCTGGTGTATGGTTTAATTGGACGCTGTGATTGCACATTTAAAACCAACATGTGCATTGTTTACTCTTAACGTGATAGAAATTTGAGTGTTTGCCAGTTATCTTCATTGCAAACATATATGAAGTGCCCACAACAATTTGAAACTCTGTTTATATTTTGAGCTGGGTTATTTTGAGCAAGCATGGTATGTCTTATTGTTGGCTTGTGAAGACAAATTTTGAGTGCACTTGAATTTTCTGTTGGGCATGATCTCGACATTAGAAACAAACCCACTAGCTTTAAAACCAATCTAAATAGAGCACAAGAAGCTTGTTGAAGAATGTAGAGATATTACAATTTTATTCCGAAGTAAACATTGGTGTTGATGAGACAGACATGCCATAGGCCCATTGTCTACTAATAATGTATTTTCGAAGTTCAACTTTAAAAGACTTGGTGAAGAACTAGTATGGTAAACACCCACAATGAATACCAAGACTATGAACAAGCATTGTTGCAAGGCCTATAGAGGAACAAAAAGGCAACAACTTCCCATGATGACTAGGTGGACTTGGAAGTCATGTTTACTTGGTTGGAGTAGAGAATTGTTGAACTAATAGATATGGTAACACAACTACTGGTGATGAAGGGCAAGGAAGGATACTCAATGTTATCACACAGATTGTTGGTTGGGAAAAGCCCAACCCAATCCACAAGAGTGAGACAACTATGGAAGTAGCTACCCATTGTCACCTTAAATAGATACTCCCCTCACTTTAGTGATGATGAGTCACCACAAGGGGGGAATTCTAGTGACCCTAGGGAGATTGAGATGGAAAGTGATAGAATGACCAATGAAATCCCCATAGGTCAAGCTTGGAAGTAGAAAAAGGCTTGGAAAAGAGTCTTGTTGATGAAGGGTGGCTGCCAAAGTGTTGTGTACCTACAAGACAAAGTTAAACCTACCCGAAACAAGACACAAGATAGATATACAAGCCTTATATCAAGGGGGAACTAGCAAGAAACCTTATGGATCCAATATTGCAGCAAAACATAGATATATATCGGCAATGTAAACTATTAAATGGCTGCAAAATATATTGCCAAAAGTCAAGTAAAAGATATGAGAAACTAAGCTAGCAATGTCTAGTTTAACTTCCACTGAATAACACAAGACTTTAATAGAAATTAGGGATGCTTGTTAGGTGTTGTCAGTAAATTATTATAACAACCAAGTGGTTGTAGCAAACATTGGCTACAACAACAAAATCTAACCACTAAAATCAACAAACAATCTACCCAAAAAATAGCCAATGACAAGTAGATTTAATATGGCAGCTTGCAAGCAAATTTTAATGGTTGATTAAGTGAGTAATGAGAGAGTTTAAAGAGTGTTTTGCTGCAACCCTAATGGTTGTAGCATTAAGTTGATTACGAAAAGAGAATTCTAGGATAAACTAGATGCCCTAGTGGCTCAAGCAAACTAAAAGCATGAAGAACAACTTCTAATTTAGACAATCACAAAATCTCTATTTTCACGTACTCCAATGCAATGGTTTTATTTATCCAATGAAAAAATAGACAAGTACCTTATCAATTGGGTTATGGAGTCTCTTGTTTAAGAGCTAGGGTTTTCAACTTCTCTAGGGGTGTAAGCCCTTTTACTTCCTCGAGCATGCAAAACTTAGCAAGGTAAATCTAGGAGGGTGTAAGCCCTTTTACTCCTCCTTGTAACCTTTGCAATAGCTTATCCACTTAACAATAATGATAGACTTGGTGGAGGTTGTATGCCCTTATACTCCTCCAAGGGTTTAGGAAAGAACAACCATGAAAGAAGAAGAAATACTAACAATATGCATAAATTCCTTACCAATTTCAAAAGATAGCAAGTAAAACCCTTATCTACGAAGAGTGTTCCACCATACATGCAAGCGCTAAGCATCCAAGAAATAGTGCATCACTTCTTTCCACAAGACAAGTAACTAACATCCAAAATTTGCATAAGAGATACAGACATGCGATTTTCCCAAAGAGGGCGGAAATTTCAGCCACAAGTATGTAATTCTCGAGTGAGATGATATGATAAAATGAAATGAAATGACATTTATTTATACAAGGTCGTATAAACAAAGTTTGTCTACTTAGTTAAGGTAAAACACAATTAGGGAGGTTGACATCCTCTAATTGCTCCTTTACAAGTTATAATTCAAAATTTACATAAAAATCTCTCTAAAGGTGGTGACCTCATGCCCTAGTTAGCCTCCAAGTGAGACATTTTTCCTTCTAGAAGAAATCATTGGACCTCCAAAGGCCATGGACCAAGCCACCCAGTGCTCTGATACATGGAAAGAGTCTCTCTCCATCAAAAGGTACCAAGTCATCATCAAAACCACCAACACCATCGAATCCTAGCCTTCCACATGTGATGTCATACCCCATAAGTGCAATGTAAGGCCACAAAAGGCAAGTCGTTGGGGTTAGGAAGGCTATAAAATCACTTGCAGTGGATTCTCAAGTGCCTCAAAAGGAAACATCTCTGACCTAGATGTCCAAGAAGCAAGGGCACATAATCCATCCTCTGGGATTCAAGCCCCAAGTGATGGTCCAAGTGACCTTGTGCCTTCACGAAATGATTTCCACCTGTCAAGGACCTGGAAAGCCAAGCAAATTTTCCTTCTAAGGGATCACAAGTCACAAGCATCATGTCAAGTAAGCCATATATAATAAAAGTACCACCCAAAAATGTGCATCAATACCCCCTCTCAAAATAAATAAATGTTCAAAGACCTTATGCAACTTGCCAAATTTAGGTATGGGAGGGTTGTCATGGAGACCTATTGGGTGAATCATTCCCTAAGTAAAGGAGTGTTTCCTAGGTGGACCCTCTCTAAGTCATGTGAAGAGTATGAGGTGGATAGGGGTAATACTTTTGGGCATGGGGTTTTCTTGACATACAAGGGCTCATATTGTCTCATTTATGGGTGCCTTTGTAGAGGGTGTGCTTCCTTTCGTTCGTGATACATGATTTTTCCAAGCCCTTTTTCCATTTAATTTATTAGAGTGTTTCCAGGTTGAAGCTAAAGTGGGACTTCTACCTAAGCATGAAAAACATTGTTCACCTTAACTCCACCCTAATCACACTGTGCTTCTCCAAGTTGAAGACGATGTGTGGGACTTCTACTTAAGCATGAAAAACATTGCCCACACATGCTCTACCTTGGTTGGTAAGTTCAATTAGTTATTTATTTTACAGGTCCTTAAATTTTTTGTGAGAAACATTTCATTGTTCTTAAATTTTTTGTGAGAAACATTTCATTGTTCTTGGGATCCCTAKGCGGGCATTTGGAAGGTTTATGATTGGATTTTATCTTTTTCCAACTACAAGTCTTTGTGTTAAGAACCAAAGACTGAATATAGCAATATCACAATAGATCCAAAGTACAATATAAAAGAACCCACACTTTTATTATAAGAAAACCCTTGAGGTAGGGAAACACCATACAATATATCCTATTATGGAAGGGATCCTCTCCTGTTCACTTGCCTCTTTGAGGGGGAAACCTCCTAATGAGCTTCAACTCCAAATACAATAATTCTCTCCATATCCCATTACACTGCTTTAAAACCTTTATATAGTGCTACCATCACCTAAGAACATTCTAGAGGAGGAATCTTCTAGAAGCATAACCTTCTAAGAAGTCCTCTTACATTTATTATATCTAACTACCATAGTGGGCCTTATTTAATAGTATAGTTGACTTAATCCACCTTACATTCAATGGCCTCCACTACCTCTCTAGCTACCTAAACTTCCACCCCCCTTGTGAAATCGTTGTCCTCAACACTTGTTATGCGGGTGTACAACCATATACCAGGGTCCCATGGATAAGTGTGGACCATAGTGTTGAAGTATACTAGAGAACCATGGTTCCATGTAGAAATAAAACCCACCATGCTGAAGTAGTCCAACCGCCATTGTAAACCATGGTCCCATGTCCAAGTGCTCATGTGAACTCCATGCGAAATATTTCGGAACCCAATAACCAACTGAAAATGATGCTCCAAAGACTAACACCTATCATGTGGATCCAAATAAGAAGATCCATCCACATAGTGGAAAAGGTTCATAACAAAATCTGGAAGAAATAATACCACTGTAGAATATGGAGGATGGACACTGGTAATAATCATTGGCTCCTGATTTGTCACATTGATGTTCTCTACAAAAGGTGGATTAGAGTCATCAAATAAAATATAAAAGTGATTGTCATCCCAGAAATAACAACTATCCATATACCAATCATCATAATCGACTTCAAAATCATACCAAACATATACTTCTTGATTATATTCATCCTTGATGTCTGCCATAATATATCTCTCCTGCATGATATCCAATGAATTTTGAATACTACGAAAACTATTCTTGAGGCTATCTGCAAGGTCATGCAATGTGTCATACAGTTGGACTTTTAATGCTTCAGTCATCTGTAGAATTTCTCCGAGGGTTTGAGAGTGAATAACCATTGGAAACACCACATAAAATATACCAAAATAAATCTCTTAAAATTATTTATACAATGAAATTGATCTGGTAGCAATCTGAGCACCCTATGAAAAGTTATGAACTCTGTAGTCCCATCGTCGTCACGAAAACCCCCCAAAATAACGGATTTTAAATCAACGATATCTTCACTTCCAGAGCTCCGATTTGGACGATTTGTTCTTTGAAATTGGGTGAAATTTTGAGAGGAACTCAGATCTGCAATTTTATTTTTGAAAAATTCATCCCCAGATGCTACAAAAATCAGAAAAATCACGCGGCTTTCCATGGAAAAAACCCTGAAAATTGCAGATTTTAAAATGTAAATAACTTGACTTCCCGGACTCCGTTTCAGACGATTTTTATTTTATAACTTGGGTGTTTTTTTGAGAGGAATTCAGTTGTACAACCATTTTTTGCAAATTTTGCACCAAAACCTACGGAAATCATCTAGAATGTCGCGACCCTCTTTTTTTTTTCTTCTCCAAAAAAATAAATCTACAAAAAGAAAAATATTTGCCCACACTTCCTTCCAAGGAAAGTGTTCTGATACCAATTGTTAAGGTATTTGGTACTTAATAATTGATATCAGAGAACTTTCCTTGGCAGACATTGTGGGCAAATATTTTTATTTTTTATGCAGATTTATTTTTTCGAAGAAGAGAAAAAGAGGGCCACGACATTTCAGATGATTTCTATAGGTTTTGGTGCAAAATTTGCATAAATTGGTTGTATATCTAAGTTCCTCTCATAAAAAAATCCAAGTTAAAAAAAAATCGTCTGAAACAGAGTCCGAGAAGTAAATTTATTTGTGTTTTAAAATCTGCAAATTTTCAGAGTTTTTCCGCTGACGACGGAACAATTTTTTGATTTCTGTAGCACCTGGAGGCTGAATTTGCTAAAACAAATTACAAATATGAGTTTCTCTCTAAAAAGTAGTTGATATAAAAAAAAATCACCCAAATCGGAGCTCATGAAGTGAAGATATCATTGATTTAAAATCAGTCATTCTGGGGTTTTTTTTGTGATGGCAGTAAGATTGTAGAGTTCATAACTTTGCACAAGGTGTTCAGATTGCTACTAGATAAATCCCATTGGATATATTATTTTAATATTTTTCTTTTTGTACATTATATGTGGTGTTTCCAAAGGATATGCACTCTCAACTCATGGAAATTCTACGAAAGGTTGAAGCCCACAAAGTTGATATGCATGACCACCTGCAAGGCATCAAGGCCTGTCTACATGACCACACAAAAAATTATCACAATAGTCAACGATCATTGACTTTACTACAAGAGAGATATATTATGGAAGACATCAGGGATGAATATAATCAAGAAACATATGATTGGTATGATTTTGAGGCCGATTGTGATGCTTGGTATATGGATAGTTCTCATTTTTGGGATGACAACCACTTTCAGATTTTATTTGATGACTCTACTCCACCTTTTGTAGAGAACCTCAATGTGACAAATCCGGAGCCAACTATGATTACCAGTGTCCATCCTGCATATTCTACAATGGTATTATTCCTTCTAGATTCAAATATGACAATTTCCCACCATGTGGATGGATCTTCTTATTTAGATCCACATGACAGGTGTTAGTCTTTGGAGCATCATTTTCAATTGGTTATTGGGTTTCGATACCTTTTGCATGGAGTTCACATGAGAACTCAGACATGGGACCCTGTTTTACAATGGTTGTTGGACGACTTCAGCATGGTGGCTTTCATTTCTACACGGGACCTTGGTTCTCTAGTCTATTTCAACACTATGGTCCACTCTTATCCATGGGACCCTGGTATATGGTTGTACACCCTCATAACAAGAGTTGAGGATAACACTTTCATAAGGGGATGCAATGTTAGGTATCTAGAGAGGTAGTGGGGGGCCCAGAGGGCCCATAGTGATAATAGTGGAGGCCACTCAATATAAGGTGGACTAGATCCATTATATTATTAAATAAAACCCGCTATGGTAGTTAGATATAATAAATGTAAGAGGACTTACTAGAAGGTTCCTCCTAAAGAATGATCTTAGGTTGTTTGTAGCACTATATAAAGGGGTTCAAGCAATGTAATGGGATATGAAGAAAAATATTGTATTTGGAGATGAATTTCATTAGGAGCTTTCCCCCTCGAAGAGGCAAGTGAACAAGAGATGATCTCTTCCATAATAAGATCCATTGTATGGTGTTTCCCTACCTCAAGGGTTTTCTATAATAAAAGTGTGGTTTCTTCTATATTGCTCTTTGGATCTATTGTTTATTCAGTATTTGTGGTGATTATATTTGTAAATCTACTCAGGTACTTAACAACAAATGATATAAATCAATGATGCAAAAAAAAATGCAAGTAGAGGAAAATGAAAAGTGAAAATGAGATGCAACTAAACTACCATGAGAAAGAAAAATAAAAATGCAAGAAATCAATATGACCTACCTACTTCCCTGGGGTCTAGGCCCTGAAAAAATTAGGTTCCTTGAACATATGGTCAAAGAAGAGACCCATCAACTGGTAATGACATCTTTCTCCCATCCATGGAAAACAAATAATAACTTCCCTTCTCAGACTTCTTCTTGAAAATGTAAGGGCCAAGCCATAAAACATCATTCTTCTAATCATACTTGGGCTTTCCCTTCCTCTTATCCCACATGAGTGCAAGGCTCCCTTCATTGAAGTTGATGTAAGGTATGCCCTCAATGTAAGGGTATGAAGGTGGTTCTGCATTGACCATATCTTTAATGACTTTTTCATGTTCTTTATCTCTTTTATCTTCATTCTTTAGTATCTTGATGGACCCTAACTCTTTTCCTTGGAATTTTGTAAGTTTTTCTTTGTAGTAGTTTGTCTTCGGAAGTAGAGTATCTATGCAATCTTCTTGCATAAAAGGCAGGTCCCATGGATCATACTCAATGGTATCTGGAGCCTCATCATGCCATCCTCTCTATTGTAGTTAGGATCATTCTGATCCAACACATGTTTCCTGGACACCTCTAGGTTATAGAGAATCTCGAAAGTACCATCTCCCATAGGAATATGTGCATGAGTAAGGTCCATGCTGAGAAAACCACCAAGTGTGGCGGCCCAACTTCTTGATAAGAGCATGCCCCAAGAATCTGGAACATCAATCACCACTATGTTCATGAGTAAGCCAATGTGAGGGAAATCTTCCAAGTAGACCTCCACAACTTCTATGAGACAATAAACTTTCACCTTCTTAGAATCAATGCCACATACATTTCCAT
Organism: Picea engelmannii; assembly: GCA_009831015.1. Taxonomy (NCBI): domain Eukaryota; kingdom Viridiplantae; phylum Streptophyta; class Pinopsida; order Pinales; family Pinaceae; genus Picea; species Picea engelmannii. Next base: position 18,232 of record ML849238.1, read on the forward strand.
ATGGGTGAGTATTTTTCAATCCAAGTTGTTTCATAACCTTCAAAGACATCAAATTTTCTGAGGCCCCGAAATCTAACATACAATTGTTCAAACGAAGACCATTCACACCCAATGAGATGTAAAAGGGAGGGTTTGTATCCCTTTCTTGTCCATGGTACATGGTGTTTAGGATCACCAGAGGGTCCTCTACTTCAACTGGTACCTTCAACATCTTCAACGCTTCTTTTGTCACATAAGGGATCTTGCACATATTCATCATAGGAACATACATATTCATATTTCCAATCATGGTTGGGATGTCTATATTCAATTGGATCTCTTCATGTTCCTTTGTTGGTCTTGGAAGTAAGTCACAAACTGGAGGTGGGGGAGGTGGGGCGACCTTCTCTGCCAGTTGAGGTGGAGCTTCCTTTCTTGACTGAGATGGAGCTTTCTTCTCTGGTGGTGGATGAACTGGAGTTTGTGGTGGGGGGATATGAGTTTTATTCCTTCTTGGATATGTCAATATTTCCCTCTTATTCAATTCATTCCTCTGATCCTCAGTCAACTGGTTAAGCACTTTGAACCGACCTTCTCTAGCTCCCCTCTTCCTAAATTCATCAAGTTGTTCTTGTGTGATGTCCACATACTCATCGTCTTGGAAAATAAAAATTGTGTCTATGAAGTTCATACTATTGGGGGAATCCTCCTCTCGTCTGGTACATTCATCTCCTGGATGGGGTTCTTGACAAGGAGAACACCATGGTGATTCCTCCAAATTGATCATCCCAACAGGGTTCAAAGTATAGGGAGCCTTTGACTCTTGTTGAGATTTTTCCTTCCAACCTATAACATCCCTATGTTGTTTAACAAATGTAGGTCTCTTTTTAACGAATGGAGGTCTTAGAGTAGATTGATTTCTTTCCAAAGTTGTCGATCGGTTCATAACTTGATAATGAGTTTGGACGAACTGAGCATTCATTTGATCAATATTCTAAGCTAGGAGATTTATTGGATCTGGCACATTGTTTGTTGTCGTCTTCGTCTTTGCTTCCATCCTGGTACTAGGATACTAATATGGTTCAATCTTGGAGTAAAGGATATTCTCTTCGATTTTTGCACTATATTATTTGGATTTTTCCAAAGTGTTGGGTTTTGTATCCCTTAGGATGAACCCAAATTACCCTTCAAAGGAATTCACATAGAGAAGATGGAAAATTGCTTCAAATGGGCACAAATCCTTCGGGATCTGACTATGTAGTTTATCAAATCTGGCGTCAAATTCACTCATTGTCTCGTTCTACTTCTTCTTAATTTGGTTGAACCGAGTCATTAACATTCAACTATCCTTCTTCGTTTCCCATTTGCTTTTGAACAACTTAGCAAAATCTTCATATGATGCTAGATGATTGTCAAGAAATCCTTTGAACCACCTTTGGGAATCTTCATTAAGAGATGTAGCTAGTAGCTTCATTACCACATATTCATGTTCCACTCATTCATTTTCTATGTCTTGACAAATTGCATAGAGGTGTTCCTTAGCTGTGACCACATTATTTCCTGAAAACTTTGGCAACCATTTGTTGGTTTCTTTAGGCATAGCATTGGGATATCCAATGATGGCAACCAAGTTCAAGGGCTTGTAAAGGTCCTTTTCCCAAGGATGAGCCATTAAGGAAAAGGGAAGGTTACCATGGAAGAGGGTTTTGACAACGGGGGAGTTAAAAGGAGGATTTCTTTGGTCAACCTTGGAAGGATTGAATCTTCTAGGGGGGAAAGGTCTTTTGGAAAGACGAACTCTGAGATGGTGGAGTCGCCATATGAGTTTTATGAATAACTCATTAAGAAAAGGAAAGGGAACTTTCCTCAAGTGGAGTTGCCAGGAAAGCTAGGGATAAAGGCTTTGGGATCAAAGCTTGCCAACGTGTCATTAGGGCATAAAAGAGGATTCAAAATCCTCTCCAGAAACGACACCAAAAATGTTGTTGTACAGATTGTAGGTTGGGAAAAGCCCAACCCAATTCACAAGAGTGAGACAACTATGGGAGTAGCTACCCACTTTCACCTTAGATAGATACTCCCCTCACTTTAGTGATGATGAGTCACCACAAGGGGGGAATCTCAGTGAGCCTAGGGGGATTTATATGGAAATTGATAGAATGACCAATGAATCCCCTATAGGTTAAGTTTGGAAGTAGAAAAATCTTGGAAAAGAGTCTTGATGATGAAGGGTGGTTTCCAATTGTACCTACAAGACAAAGTCAAACCTACATGAAACAAGACACAAGATAGATATACAAAAATTATATCAATGGGGAACTATCAATAAACCTTGTTGTCTGAATATTGCAGTAGAACAAAGATATATATCAGCAATGTAAAGTATTAAATGGCTGCAAAATATATTTCCAAAAGTCAAGTAAAAGTTATTAGAAAGTAAGCTAGTAATGTCTAGTTTAACTTCCAATGAATAACACAAGACTTTAATGGAAATTAGGGTTGTTTTTTAGGTGTTATCAGTAAATTATTGTAACAACCAAGTGGCTGTAGAAAACATTGGCTACAATAGAAAAATCTAACCACTAAAATCAACAAACAATCCACCCAAAATATAGTCAATGACAAGTAGATTTAATATGGCAGCTTGTAAGAAAATTTTAATGGTTGATTAGTGAGTAATGAGAGAGTTTAAAGAGTGTTTTGCTGCAGCCCTAATAGCTGTAGCATTAAGTTGATTAAAACAAGATAATTACTAGGATAAACTAGATGCCCTAGTGGCTCAAGCAAGCTAAAAGCATGAAGAACAACTTCTAATTTAGACAATCACAAAATCTCTATTTTTCACGTATTCCAATGCAATGATTTTATTTCTCCAATGCAAAAATTGACAAGTTCCTTATCAATTGGGTTATAGAGTCTCTTATTTAAGAGCTAGGGTTTTCAACTTCTCTAGGGGTGTACGCCCTTTTACTTCCTAGAGCATGTAAAACCTAGCAATGTAAATCTATGAGGGTGTAAGCCCTTTAACACCTCTTAGCAACCTTTGCAATGGATTATCCACTTAACAATAATGATAGACTTGGTGGAGGGTGTATGCCCTTATACTCCTCCAAGTTTTTAGACAAGAATAACCATGAAACAAGAAGAAATACTAATAATATGCAAAAATTCCTTACTAATTTCAAAAGATAGCAAGTAAAACCCTTATCTACCAAGAATGTTCCACCATACATGCAAGAGATAAGAATCCAAGAGATAAGACACCACTTCCTTCCACAAGACAAGTAACTAGCATCCAACATTTGCGCAAGAGATAGAGACATGCGATTTTCCCAAAGAGGGATAAAGTTTCAGCTACAAGTATGTAATTCTAAAGTGAGATGATATGATAAAATGAAATGAAATGACCTTTATTTATACAAGGTCATCTAAACAAAGTTTGTCCACTTAGTTAGGGTAAAACACAATTAGATAGGACAACCTCCTCTAATTGCATCTTTACAAGTTATAATTCAAAATTTACACAAAATCGCCTTAAAAGGGGTGATGTCATGCCCTAATTAGCCTCCAAGTGAGACATTTTTCCTTCTAAAAGAAATTGTTGGGCCTCCAAAGGCCAAGGACCAAGCCACCTAGTGATTTGATGCACTAAAAGAGTCTCTCTCCATCAAAAGGTGCCAAGTCATCATCAAAACCACCAACACCATTGAACCCTATCTTTATACATGTGACATCATACCCCATAAGTGCAGTGTAAGGCCTCCAAAGGCAATTCGTTGGGGATAGGAAGGCTAGCAAACCACCAGCAGTGGATCCTCAAGTGCCTCCAAAGGAAACTTATTTGAACCAGGTGTCCAAGTAGCAAGGGTGCATCATCCATCATGTGGGCTTCAAGCCCAAAGTGAAGGTCCAAGTGACCTTGTGCCTTCACGAAATGACTTCCACCTATCAAGGCCCTGCAAATACAAAAAAATTCTCCCTCCAAAGGCTCACAAGTCACAAGCATCATGTCAAGTAAGACATATAAAATAAAAGAACCACCCAAAAATGTGCATCAATTCCCCCCTCTCAAAATAAACAAATTCTCAAAGACCTTATGCAACTTGCCAAATTTAGGTATGGGAGATATGTCATGGCAACCTATTGGGTGAATCATTCACCAAGTTAAGGAGTGTTTCCTAGGTGGAACCTCTCTAAGTCATGTGAAGAGTATGAGGTGGATAGGGTTAATACTTTTGGGCATGGGGTTTTCTTGACATACAATGGATCATATTGTCTCATTTATGGGTGCCTTTGTAGAGGTTGTGTTGACCTTCGTCTGTGATGCATGATTTTTCCAAGCCCTTTTTCCATTTAATTTATTAGAGTGTTCCCATGTTGAAGCTAAAGTGGGACTTCTACCTAAGCATGGAAACATTTCCCACCTTAACTCTACCCTCGTTACACTATACTTCCCCAAGTTAAGGTGGCCTAAACATGAAAAACATTTCCCACACACACTCTACCTTGGTTGGCATGTTAAATTAGTTATTTATTGTACGGGTCCCTAAATTTTTTGTGAGAAACATTTCATTGTTCTCAGGATCCATGGGAAAGCATTTGGAAAGTTTATGATCGAATTTTATCTTTTTCCAGCTATAAGCCTTTGGGCCTTCAACTCCTCCTTCCCATGAAAAGAGGTACAAGCCCTTCTTGGGTCAATGTAGCTCAAAAACAAAAAAGATGAGGAAACGAAGGGAAAGAATCATGGAAAGTGGAAAGTATGTCTGGGAGAGGTATGATGACTCATCAAGGAGACCCCCTAGTAGCAACCCTTTCCTCGAGGGTGGCCACTTACTAGGACACAATGTTAACCACCAAGGTTAAATAGGGAAAAGAGCATACTTTCCAAGTAAATATTTTCAAAATCAAGGAAGAACCCTTTGCAACATATTCAAATGATTTATTTATTAAAATGAAACTTACCACAACACCGGATTTGTTACCTCATGGAGAAAGACATGTTGTCCTCTTGTGAGCCAAGCTGTTGTGGTGAATGGTGCAACCATCGATATCATGGTGATGGGTGGTGCAATGCGGGGCTCTACCTGTTGGTCTGTCTCTTGGTACTCCATGTCTGCAACTTGATGGACTTGAGACATCATCTCCTTAGTTAACCATAGAAATGGGGGGGTTACACTCAACAAATGTTGAGCATGAAGGGCATAAAGATGACTGAGAAGATTCCAAAGGTAAGAAGATCCAAAACTCATTTAATGAGAACACTCTTTATTCATCTTTTAGTATTCCTTTTAAAGTTGAAGTGAATATTGAAATACCAATGTATGATGGTCAAGTTAACATTGAAATGTTGAATATATTGTTGAAACAATTAGAAGTTTCACTAGAAAATTTGGGTCATTTTGCAACGTCTATTTCGACGCTCTTGCGACGTTATGTCGTGGAATTTGCGATGAATCTGGACTCTCTGAAATGTCATTTTGTGTCACGTGGCAATTGCGACGAAATTGAATAAACATCAAAAGAGCGACGCCCCTAGGGAACTTATCACAACTGTGACAAAAAAGAAATATCGTCACTAATACAACAATTTAGGCAAAAATGTGAAACCAACATTTCGTCTCAATTGCGATGACCCTTGCGACGACAAATTTCGTTGTTTACATAGAAAACTTGTCACAGCTATTTAAGTTTTCGTCACAATTGCGATGACAACTTTTCGTTGTTTACATAGCAAAACTGTCGCAGCTATTTAAGTTGTCGTCGCAAGTGCAACAACAACTTTTCATTGTTTACATATCAAAAGTGTCGCAACTATTTAAGTTGTCGTCGAAAGTGCGACGACAACTTTTTTTTGTTTACATAGCAAAACTGTCGCAACTATTTAAGTTGTCGTCGCACTTGCGACGACAAATTTTGTTGTTTATATTGCAAAACCATCGCAACTATTTAAGTTGTTGTCGCAAGTGCGACAAACAATATTTATTTAAAAAAAAAATTAAAAATTAAAAATTTATTTGATTTAATATTACCATTTTAATATTAATATTAATACAGGATGCAAATGAAAAGATTAATGATCTTATTAGAAGATTTTATCAGATAATTAAGGTGCAATAGACCAAAGAACAAGTGAATGAGAGATTCCAGGAATATCAAAATAAGATGAAAATTATTTTTGATAGAAGAGTTAAAGAGAGATTTTAATCTTTTACTCCATGAGATTTGGTGCCACATCAATGTTACCAAGGAAGAAGATGGTAAAGTCAAGGATATTAATGGAATAGGGCATCAAGGAACAATTATGCAACAAGATATTATCAAATATTTAAGGAATCAAAGGAAAGGAAGCTATCAAAGAATGACACTGAAAATAACTAAATATGGATGGATGAATAATCATATTGTATGAGAGCATAGATATAAGTAACTCTATTACTTGGTTTCATCACATGCAAAAGGTTTAGCCACAAAGATTTTAGGATAGTTTTTTGAATGGGGGTACTTATGTTATGACCCAATGGGGGGTATATATGGGGTTGAATGTATATGTAATTGGATTGAATGCATATGTGAAAAATTTGAACATATGATTTGGATATATGGATGTACTTGGGTTATTTGGAGGAATTTATTCCCAACTATAAGGAAGTTTTGCTCCACACTCACATTTGGCGTACATTGTGTATATTGATTTAGCATGTTATTTTGAGTATTTGGACAATAACTCTTACTTACCCCACA
>ML849239.1:0-33096 GCA_009831015.1 Picea engelmannii
TCATAAATATATACCTTAGATAGAATCTTGGGGCCCACGTTCTAAGGAGGGGAAAGCATGGTAGGCCAATGCAATGGATGCTCACCTACGCATGGATTTGGACATCAGGGAAAGTTATTTTAAGGCAGGTGGTTTATTTCACTTTCTATGAGAAGTATCATTGAGGAATCATGAGGAAGAGAGGAGGTCCTACTCGCACATGTGCTCTCATGGGTTTCATGAGGGAGGATTCAACTGCAACGAATGAGAGATCAAGAGTAAATGACTTGACGAAGATGGTGAGCTCAACATGCGTAAACATAGGTTATTCGCCACCCTTCAAAATCCTTTTGCATGACGCCTTCCATTCATATGAGGCACTATCCAATTCCATGTATCAACACTATTGTCATTTCCCCTTGTACATGAATTTATACAATCCCAGTGTCAACATCATGGAATATTGTGGAAGGAATCACCCCAAGAATTTAAGTAAATCCCATTGCCTCTCTCTTTTAGCCTGTGAATGTTTCTCTAGGTGGTCTGAATGGTTTCTTTATGGATATTTGTCGGAGAGGTTTCTTTCTGAACTGAGTGAATTCCTCTTTCTTAGTGGGATTTCTAGTTGAACTTGGCTACTTTTTTCCCACCTATGGCCCCTCATTTATTTTAGTGCAGTCCAAGTGTGGCTCGTTCTCTCATCCAAAGCCACCTTCCTCTCCTTGATTCATGAAACTAATTCCCCCTCAGCATCAAGGCAATTTTTCAGTTGGGTTTTGTCACAGAAGCATGGATTTTAAGGAGAGAAAAGTAGGGCAAGGCCACCTGGATCCCGAATTTGAGTGCGCAGAATACTAGGGTTTAAAAATAAATTATGGAGCCATCATCTCCCCGGTCACTTTTGAGCTCGAAACTTTTTCTCAGCATTGACTACTCATCGGGAAGCTTCAGGATGAAGTGTATGCACAATGTTGGGTATGTGTTATATTCTTTGCATGTGTGTGTGTGGGCATGTCAGATTTGACAACTGCGTCTAACGATCCCAACTTCCTTCGCTCTATTTTTCATTTTCACTAGGCACTTTCCTAGGGGGGTCCACAAGGAGGGGGGGGGGGGAGGGGGAAGGTTTATCCCCCCTGGTTACGCGCACCATTCAGGGGAGCACCCCAATTTGTTTTTTGGGCAATTTTTGTTATTTTAGCGGATTTTTCTATTTTTAAAGGTTTTCTAAATTAATCTCGGAGTAAGGGATTAGGGTTTTGGTAGCTACATAATACCTAAAATATTGTATATATTGTATTGTGAATGGTCAAATTAATACATTGAAGATTTTAAATGTGCGGCACTAAGCAAGGCTAGTTTTCTCTCAGTTAAGGGTTTTCAGCATAAATCTCTGTGTACTGTGTATGAGACATTGATTAATTTTTGTTTTTCTTAAGAATACGTATGCATTTATTTACTTCATAGGTTTAAACCTTACATGTGGTATCAAAGCTCATTTTTGGCTTCAAGGGTATGCCTTTGTTGTTGAGAGTTTGGCTCGATCTTGACAGATCAATTTTATCTTAGGTCTGTGATAAACATGGGTTTAGTGGGAGATTTTGAAGTGGCGATTCAAGTGTAGAAAGAGGAATGGAAAGATATTCTAGAATTGAGATAGAGAAGTTCAACGGTAAAAACATTGAGCTATGGAAGCTAAATATGGAGGAGCTTATTGTAGATGAAGAACAATGGATCACTCTGGATCCTGGTACATAGCCTACTGGTACGCAGGCTACATTGACATAGTATACTGGTACAAAACCTACTAGCACACAAAATACTAGTACACAACCTACTGGTATGTCGAAGGAATATTGGTAGAAGTTGGATAGAAGAGGAGTATTATTTGACTCTGCCTAGAAGATTCGGTGTTGTTGAATGTCTCAGGAGAATATACAACCAAGGAAATATGGGATAAGTTAGGGAATTTTTATCAATCAAAGTTCCTAGTAAACAAGTTGTTTCTTCGAAGGAAGTTGTATCATCTTAGGATGGAAGATGGATATTCTATGATAGAACATCTAAATGCCTTCAATACTCTGGTAAGTCAACTTGTCATTGTTATTATTACGATTGCAGAAGAAGATAAGTGTATTACTTTTTTATGTTCTTTGCCAAAATTTTGGGATAATCTGGTTGTATAAATTGGTAGTACCACTCAATCTACATTGAAATATGAGGATGTAGTTGCATCTTTGTTATTTGAAGAGATGAGATGGAAAAGCATGGATGTTAAGAGAAAAAAATATTTATTTGTAAGAGGCCGTACCCAAGACATGAATCTTGGTAAGTCTTCATGGGGGAGATCTAAATATACAAGTAGATCTAAGTTTCCAGGAAACTATATGAGGAAATGCTAGAAGTGTGGTAAAACATGGCATTATAAGAAATATTACAAGTCTAAGAAGGTTGATAAACCAAAGGGATCTAATAATACTTCTTCCATAGAGGTGAAAACCTCCACTAAAGAAGGAGGTGATGTTTACCTAGCATATCGAGGTACACATGCAGACCGTGGTGTATGGTTGATCGAATCAGGTGCATCATATCAAATGACTCCTCACAGGGAGTGGTTCTGTGAATATGAAAAATATGATGGTGATGATGTATTCCTAGGAGATGACTCGACAACCAAAATCATGGGATGTGGAATGGTTAAGTTGTTGTGAAAATACAGAAGGATTAGAACTCTCCCTATGGTTCTACACATTCCAAAACTAGCCAAGAGCCTAATATCTATAAGCAATTTGGATGATGCAGGAGTGGATACTGTATTGGGAAAGGGAACATGCAATATGGTACGAGGAGAAATGGTGTTGATGAGGAGATTTCGGTGTGGAAATTTGTACAAGTTGTTGGGAAGCACTTATACTAATGGGTGTAATAGTTATGTTGTCTCTGAGGAGATAAATAAAAAAGAGAAGACCAATATTCTCCCTAGAAAGAAGACCATGTTGTGGCATCAAAGATTGGGGCATATTGGAGAAACGGGCCTTCGAACACTACATGGTAAAGGTATGGTTGAAGGTATTTATAATTTCACTCTGGATTTTGATTTCTGTTAACATTGCATATATGGTAACAAAAAATCAAGTAAGATTCCCATCTGGTGCTACAAGAGCAAACGGGATCTTAGAGTTGATACACAATGATGTGTTTGGACCCCGTTCCTGTTCCATCACTAGGAAAATCTATGTATTATGTTTCATTCATAGATGATTTCTCAAGAAACACGGAGATTTATTTTCTTAAAAAGAAATATGAGGTATTTGATAAATTTAAAGAGTTTAAGGCTCTGGTAGAAAATCAGACAGAGAAAAAAATAAAGGTATTGAGAACAAATAATGGTGGAGAATTATGCAGAAATGAATTCAAAGAATTATGTAAGAAGTGTGGTATATCAAAGAAAAATACTACTCCATACAAACCTTGGAAGAATGGAGTTGTAGGAAGGATGAATAGAACAATGATGGAAAAATCAAGGAGCATTCTTAGTGGTGCCGAGTTAGGAAAATAATTTTGGGTAGAGGAAGTGCGTACAACATGTTACGTGGTCAATCGATCACCCTCATCAATGCCAGATGATAAAACTCCATGCGAGGTATGGACTGGTAAGAAACCCTCTCTTGAACATCTCAAATTGTTTAGTTGTGACACTTATGTACATGTACCAAAGGAAAATAAGAGTAAGATGGATAATAAAGATGAAAAGTGTATCTTTATGGGTTATAAATATTCTTTGAAAGGTGATAAGCTTTGGAACCCATAAACTAAGACTATTGTTTATAGTCAGGATGTATTTTTTAAAGAGGTGAAAGATGTTCCCAAAGAAGAATTCCTACCAAGGCAAGAAGAACCTGAGAAAATAGAATTTGAGTTGGATGATGCAAAATCTGAATCAACTAAAGAAGATGAAGTAGAAGAACAAGAACCTCATGCCCCGGTATTGAGGATATTAGTGAGGGAAAGAAGCAAACTAGAAGGGTATAGTCCACCTGATTTTCATTCCAATTTTGGTTTATCTATTACTAATGATGATCCAAGAACTGTCAGGGAATCAGTGAATTCAGAGGATAGTAAACTCTGGAAGAAGGCCATGGTTGAAGAAATGGATTCCTTGGATAAGAATGATGCATGGGATCTAGTTGAGTTTCCAGCTAGAAGAAAACTTGTTGGTATAAAATGGTTGTTTAAAAATAAGTTTAATGCAGAAGGAAAAGTGGAGAGATACAAAGCTCTGTTAGTAGCAAAAGGTTATTCCCAGGTAAAGGGAATTTACTTTCGTGAGATTTTTTCTCCTATTTCCAAGTTAACTTATATTAGTTTTATTTTATCTATTCCTACTACTTTTGATCTTGAAGTGGAATAGATGGATGTGAAGAAAGCATTCCTACATGGGGATATGGAAGAAGAAATCTACATGAAGCAACCATAAGGATTTGTAGTGAAGAGAAATAAAGAGTTGGTCTGTAAGATAAAGAAGTCACTATATGGTCTGAAGAAATCACCTAGGATGTCGTACCAAATGTTTGACACATACATCCATGGATTGTAATTTGTGAGAACCAGGGTTGATCACTGTGTATATTCCAAGCAAGTTGGTAATAACTTCATTTATGTAGTGTTGTATGTTGATGACATGTTGCTGGTAGGAAATAACATGGATGTTATCAAGGAGTTTAAATCACAACTATCCTCCAAATTTGACATGAAGGATCTCAGTGTTGTTAACTTCATTCTGGGAATGGAGATTAAAAGAGATCATGCAAACATGAAACTTTGTTTGAATTAGAGAAATTATGTTGAGATGATATTGCATAGGTTTAATATGCATGGAATTGAACCGGTCAAGCTTCCTATTCCTATAGAATTAAAGTTATATGCAGATCAGTGTCCCAAGACACGGGAAGAAGAAGATGGCATGTCCCATGTTCTGTATTCCAGTGTAGTTGTTAGTTTGATGTATGCAATGATCGGTACTAGAATGGGCATTTCTCATGCAATGGGATTTTTGAGCAGGTATATGTCAAAAGTAGGGAAGGAGAATTGGACAACAGTAAAGAGGGTCTTCAGGTATTTGTGTGGCACTGCCATTTATGGATTGTGCTACCAAGGAAAACCAGGATTGGACAAAGTGTTGGAAATACATGGGTTTGTTGATGAAGACTGGGCTGGAGATCTAGATCGTAGAGTATCTAAAAGTGGGTATGTGTTTATCCTATTTGGTGCATAAATCAGTTGGATGAGAAAAAGATAGGCTGTAGTAGCACTCTCAACTACATAAGTTGAATACATGGAAGCCACTCATGAAAGAAAGGAAGAAGTATGGTTATAGATATTGTGTTCAAGTATTGCGTTGGTACAATAAGCAATGAGATTAAATTGTGTCAGCCATAGTGCACTATTCCTAGCAAAGAACCATGCTTATCATTTGAAGAAAAATCATATTGATGTTCAGTATCACTTTGTTAGAGACATGGTTGAAGAAAATAAGGTGTTGCGAGAAAAGGTTGATACTTTGAAGAATGTTACAGATTCATTGACAAAGTATGTGAGCACAGAGAAGTTCTCCTGCTATAGAGTAACCATGGGATATGCTGCCCTGGATTGTTGACTATGTAAACCTATGAACCCTTGTATGCAAAGAAAACAATAAGTGGGAGAATGTTGGGTATGTGTAATATTATTTGCATGTGTTTATGTGGGCACATCAGGTTCGACAACTACGTCTGGCGATCCCAACTTACTTCACTCTCTATGTCATGTGCACCGAGCACTTTCCTGGGGTTTCATAGAGGGGCCAGGTCCCCCCTGGTTACGTGCAACGTTCAACAATGGTTAGTGCCCCAAATATTTTTGGGGGCGTTTTTTTTTCTATTTTAGCAGATTTTTCTATTTTTAGCGGTTTTCTAAATTAATCCCGAATTAAGGGATTGGGGTTTTGGTAGCTATGGAATACCTAAAATATTGTATATATTTCATTATGAATGGTGAAATTAATACAATGAATATTTGAAAGGTGTGGCACAAGGGAAGGTTGGTTTTCTCTCGATTAAGGGTTTCCAACGTAAATCTTTCTGTACTATGTGTATGAGCCATTGATTAATTTATATTTTTCTTAAGAATCTGTATGCATTTATTTATTTCATAGGTTTAAAATTTACACACAATGCAGTCAAATTGAAAACCTTTAAGTTCGACTGGAATAGTGCGAGAAAAATCAAGGGCAATCATCCTCCTCAACTAGCATTGGGAAGATGCCAAGGAATATTTCAGAAGCCACAATGGGACTGATACCCGAACTTAATGAACCAGTTGAAGTAGATTGGGACAAGAATGAAATTCAAGTCATCAAAAAAGAACCTGGTAGCTGACTTACTTTAATAATATATTAGTCATGTTTTTTCTATCATAATGTATTAATGATATATTTTACCAGTTGTATGCCTCTTAGGTTACAAGTAGCTTAATTTTTTGGACAGTCCTTAAGGAGCCATGCACAAATTTTGTAAACTATGGACTAGTCTTAATATATGGAGGCCTCAAATACCTCTTGAAGTTTGTATTATGTATCTTAGTGGTTTTAACCACACCATTTTAATGAAACAATTCCCTATTTTTTGTGAAAAAAAAGTATGGGCACATTGCAAGAGATTGCAGACAAGTTTGGAGGAGGAAGGAGCAACCTCAAATCAAGTAAGTTGAAAAAGAAACAGAACTAGTTTCTAATTTTCATCTATATTGAAGTCAGGAGTATCGAGATGATGAAACAAAATAGAAGACCAATATTTCAATCCAATAAGTCGCAAGTGTTGAAGAATAATCTACACATAAAGTTGACCAACTCATTTGAAGGTGGATGCCCAAGAAGTTTCTAAGGAAAAATATGAAAGAGTCCTTATTCCACCAACTAGAGAAGAATGATCTATTACTCAAAGAAGTGATGATGAATATAATGTTGATAGTGACCTACCTTGAACCAATCCTTCTCTTTGTTGGAACAACATTGGTTAGTAAAAAGACATGAAAGAAAAGGAAGAAGTACTTGAGGATGATGCTAAAGGACCTAGAAGATGATGCTTTGTTTTTTACTATTTTGGACAGTCATGAAAATCCAGAAGAATAACGTTGAAATGATGAACCTCATGATACTTGAAAACAAGTTGTTGAAGGATCTTGGAGCAACTCTTGAAGTGAACTTAAAATTCAAAAATAGATTCCTTTTTGAAAACATATTTTGGAGCAATATGGATTGAATTCTTGAAGTTCTTAAGATGATCCAAGTACTGCATATGACTATTTATTTGGAATTGATAATAAGGTGTTATGTTTGAGACCTGATTATGATCCATAGAAATAAAAATTATTTGATGAATATCCCACTCATTTGTTAAGGAATTTCAAAGGAATTGCTTGAAGCATGTTCAATATTGATTGTGATAAAATGGACAAAACTGGTATGAAAAATACTAAGAGAGGAATTAGTTTGGTTGAGTTGATTATCGTCTAGGCCTCTTTGTTTCCATTAAAAAGGGAAAATCTAGTTGATAAATGGAGATAATATAACTGTGAGAAGGGAAGAAGATTTCATTAATCAAAACAGTAAGCTATGTCACAGGGAGAGAAGATCCATGAATACTACTTACAACAGTAATGAACATAGAACAAAAGTATACGAGGTCTTGGTGAGTGAAAGTCCTTGGAACAAAGGAAAATATTAGTGATGCACTAAGGAATAACTTGACAAATTCATGACATTTGAAGATTTGTTTGGAAATTTTTGAAAAAATAGTTAATGAGGATTTTGTGATAGTGAAGGAGAAGCATTTGCATAGGGGGAACATCCACAAGGAGAAGTATAACAGATTGGATCACATAAAGCACTTATTGAGAAGACCACAAATGGACTGAGGGAAAAGAAAACTAGGGATAGACTTAAGTTGATAGTGGATAGTTTGGAAGAAGTTGACATAGAAATGTTCAGAAGATGATGGTATTTTGTTTTTAAAAATCATCCCTTGAAGTCAAAATGAGGGAAAAATAAGTCAAATAGGGAATGAGAGTAGCATCATCAAGTGTCGAGATTCTTTAAGAAGAACACAAAACAATAATATTTATGTGGGAGGGATTGTTTGGAGGATTCGAAGGATCCACAATATTGATTATCGGAGGTCGACATTTTGAGTCAATATCAGGACCCATCATGAGGACATCTGATCCTGGGTAAAGATAAACCTGAAGAGAAGAGATAAATAGTGAACCTGTGGGAGTTGGAGAAGTCTAAAGTCTAAGGTCGGCTCTAAAAATCTAGAAGTATTTTAATATAAAATATTAGGGTTTTAATAAATTATTAATTAAATTTTAAGGTTTATAATTAATTTTAATATAATTTTAATAAAGATTTATAATGTCATACTTAGAACAAATTTTTAATTAATGTAATGATAAGTAATTGTATTAATGTAATGATAATTAATAGTATTAATGTAATGATTATTAATTGTATCAATTTATTAATTGTATCAATTTATTAATTGTATTAATTTTATTAATGTGATAATTATTAATGGTATTAATGTAAAAGATTATTAGTGAACGTTTATTAATGTAATGATAAGAATAAAAAAAATAGTTAATTTATATATATATTTTTTTAATTTGTTATTATAGGATTATAAGAGAATTAGAGGGAGGCGTGATTAATATTGCAAGTATTTTTTATTTTTTTTTTAATAAAAAAGGGGGGGGGTTACAAAAAATCATAAGCATATGATATGTGGGTAAAAAAATAATAATTCATAAGCATATCATTTGAGGTGTGACAATAAAACATCATTTAGGAGAGACAATTATATACTGGAAAAAGATCATATATGGCATTCAAGAAAGCAGATTCAACAAAAGAAGAAGTAAATAACGCAGAGAAAAGTTTGTGAAGAAAAAATAATTAGAGGGGACTCAATGATGTAATTTATAAAATCAAAATAGAAACAAAGTCCAAAGGAAGAAATTGAAGTTTGAAGTTTAAACATGAAATAAGGGTGGAAGGGTGGAGCAAGGGAGGATTGGATTCCTCTACATGTTGGAGCCTGAACAACAAGTTGCAGTGTTCTTCAAGTTGGTGATTGAAAAATAGGGTATTTTTGTCTCTTTGAGTTGGTGCTCAAATACAGGGGATTGGTATCTCCTTGAGTTGGTTCTCAAAATAGGGGATTGGTGTCTCCTTTAGTTGGTGCTAAAAAATAGGGGATTGGTGTCTCCATGTGTTGGTTCTCAAAAAGAGGGTATTGTTGTCTCCTACAAGTAGTAGCTTGTAAAATAAATGTAAAATTTATATAAACATATAAAATAGCATCAATGTTTTTCTCCTATTTGGTTTTCCACGTAAAAATATATTGTGCACTATGTATGATGTTATGTGATGATGAATGGTACTATTAATAGTTAATGTTTATATAACGTGATTAAAATGTTAAAAAATTCTCAATATTGATTCAATCCCCTTCCCAGTATTGGTGAATATTTCAACAATTGGTATCAAAGATGGTTTCTTCATTTACATTTTAACCACTGGAAGGAAGATCCTTACAACACACATGGGAAGAGAATACATTTCATCAAAAGGAGCTCCTTGGTTTGATGGACCAGACTAATTTACATGGAGTCTAAAGATGAAGGTGTACTTTCAATCTCTTGAGGTTGATGTCTGGAATACAGTTAATAATGGATACACCCCTCCAAAAGCAAGGCCAAAAGGCACTACTACAAAAAGATTACATAGATTCCATGTAGTAGTTAGGAATTCCATTATGAATATCTTATCAGATGATGTGAAAGCTAAGTTAAGGCCACACTATTCAACCAAATAGCTCTGGTCCAAACTACAGGATTCTTATTCAAGAAAAACCTTTGTGAATGTCGATCAAACAAATGAAGAGGATCAAAAGGAAGAAGAACCAAGAAAAGAAGAATCTTCAATCAATCCAAACTAAGATCATACGAAATCAAAATCTCATGTTACAAGCCTTGAAGGAGCACCCTATTCTGAGGATGAATAAGATGTAGTTGACTTAGAAGTGGAAAGAGTTAGTTCCCTATATGAGTTAAGAAAGGAAAGAAGGAAAAATGAACAACTTAAGAGAGACCTACTAGTACATGAATTTTTTTTTAATTAGAACGAATATGTTGATACCCTGAAGATGATTTTAGAATAAGATATGAATACCCAAAAAATATTCATGATCCAACTAAAAGAAACATATGTTGAAGTTATGTATTTAAAAGAGGAGCTTGAAAGGATGAGCAAGGATGCTACTAACTCTGGTAAGGAAGTTGAAGAAAATATCTCACAATTTTAAAAGGAAAACCAATATCTAGAAGATCAGCTACAGAAGACCCAAGAGGGAATTAAAGAATATGGAAAGATCATGGATGAACAAAAGACTCACCTATAGAAAAGAGAAGAAGAGGGTGGAAGATTAAAAGATATAGTTGCTAGTCTAAAAGAGAATATGCAAAGGCTGCAAACACAACAAATAACATATGACACGTTTAGGAAGAACATTGAAGTCTTAGAAGACATCCTAAATTGTCAAATATCCTGATATGACAAGACTGGAATTGGATATGGTACCAAGAAATAGCCTACTATTGAAAAATAAAAGTCCATATCATCAGTAAAGGAGAATGATGGAAAGCTTCATAATGTTGCAAACAACTTGAGAAATTTTAATGAAGAAAATTGTAAGGAAACGGACCATGATCAACTAAGGGGTGCAAAGAAAAGACTAAGAAGGACCGATCCTCAAAGAAGACAAACGGTGCCTAGGTATCAAAGTATTTTTCATGGCTATCTCTACACTTGCAACAATTATGGTCACAAGGAAATTCATTGCATAGATCATGACATAAATAGTCAAGTAAAAAATAGAGGTACTGAATCTTTTAAAATTCAATGTTACAATTGTCATAAGTATGGGAACATTGCAAGAGATTGTAGACAATTTTGTACACCAGCGTTTGATCATTTTTGTTTTATTATTTAGAAAGTACAATAAAAACTACAAATTACTTTTTGAAAAATCATGTATGGTCTTTTTCTCATCCCTACACTATCTATCATTTAACTATCATCCCTACACTACCTAGCATTTCACTACCATGCCAACATTACCTCTCATTTCACACTATCTATTATTTCACTAACCATCCCTACATTACCTATCATTACACTACAACCACTACCTATCATTACACTTTCATTCCTATACCACCATCCTTATACTATTATCCATATATTACTACAACTATCCCTTTTCATTCCATTCCTCCATATCCATTACTCTATGGTTCTCTAAATTTCATCATATTTATTTCCCTACATATATCCTATATCCTCATTTAATTTTGAATACCAACATGACACATGGTTGTATCACCCAAAATACCTTCTTAGAAGAACTCATCATATTTGGTAAAGCCTCGAATTAGTTATATTGTTAAGCCAGAAATTTGAAAATTCACGGAGGCATTAAAAAATTATGGTTGTAAGGCTTTGGGATAGGTCCATAGAGGAGAATTCGAGGCTGAAAGTGAGGATTTAAAGAGATAATTTGAATCAACTCGAAATCTCGAAGTTTAAAGTTTGACTTCCTGTAAATGCCATAGAGGTAAATCATAAGGTACAGGAGAAAGATTTAAATGTAAAAAGGAAGAGTCAAGTTGCAAAATCGAATCAAAACTAACAAATTTAAGAAATGGAACTTGAATATTGAAAGGATATGGTTTTCCAAACCTGCAATAAAAATCCATAGAGGAGATAAGGAGAAACAACAAAGGTAACTCAACTCTCAAAAAGAAGATTTTTTTTTATGAAGTGTACCAGGTTTGAAGGGCGCACCATGTTAGGGTTTGAATTTCACACAAGTGTCGAAAGAATGCGCTACAAGGGGTGAAAGGAAGCTTCAAGAGGAGGCATTTGAAGCTACAAATGACCAATTGAGCCACTAAATCACACCAAGAAGAACAACATTTGAAAATAGAGGAAGAAATTGTGAAGACAAATATTTTAAGGCTAAGAGAGTTACTTTTGTTAGAAAAAGAGGATCGTGGAGCAATAAAATAAAACAAATGCTGAAATAAAACATAGAAGATACACAATAAAATAAAGACATATATGTGTGGTTCACCCACTGTGGGCTACGTCCACTAGAGAAATTTCTAGGTCCTTCCTTTGTTATTATCCAGCCAATGAAGGGATACAACTTACAACACACATGTTGTAACTTCCTCTTCTTTCTCTCACATTCTCCTCACTCATAATACAATATTCAAAATGATGCATAGCCACAATACATTTCCCTAATAAAATAGTGTTGCCTTCTAGTGAAAAAATCCCTAACATAACTTCTACCGTCATATCTTCTACCTTATAATGCACAATCCATATTTACTATGAAATTACAATATACATTTACAAGGGAATTTTTCTTTTGTGGGCTTCGCCCCCAAACCCCCATCGGGGAACGTTGTCCCGCTAACCCCCCAGTTGGGGGAATAACCCCCCTGCACTCCCCTGCGTGGAGGAGTGTACATTCTTCTAGGTTGTAAATTCCTCATGGGGTGTAAATATGGCTAAAAATAAATACCTCTGAATCAGGAAGATAACCAGGGTCCATAACCAACAACGTTTTTCTGTAATCTATTTTCAAAATTATGAAGTATAAAATTGATATTCAAGCCTGCAAAACAAATCCATGGAGATTAGGTTTTTAAAATAGTGTTTAAGGAGGGTTTTTAAAAAACATTGAACAACACCACCAACAATCTTAAAGACTGAGCATAATCAAGTTTTCTTCAAGATAATTTCATTAAAACTAAATCTCTGTGTTCATAAAAATTTCAAATGGTTGTGAGAAATGAACCATATTAAGTCAGTTTGGTTGGAGTCCATGAAGACTGTGAAGAGATATTAACCAGGGTAGGATGGCTTGATGTTTTTGTAAATTTTGAAGGTCATAACTCGGGAATAACCAAGGAATTTTCCAATGGTTTTGATGGAGAATGTTCCCACATAGGAAATCTCACACTTCATATCTCTTAGAGCTCTTTATCTGACATCATTGGGATTCCATAAGTAGGATAAAAATGGTTTAAAAGCAATCCCATAAAGGCATATGCTTGGACTCCATACATGATAGAGAATAGGAGAACATTGAATTGGAACTTTGCAGTTCCTATAACATGGATCAATGATCCATGGAAGGCTCTAGCATTCCTCATTAAAAAATTTATCACATGTGAAGCAAGATTTAACCTCATCTTCCTTTATCATATCAAGTTACTAATGCACTTGAAGGGTGAGCAACCATTAAATATGACATATTATCTGTTGAATATCCTTACTAAGATGGCCAAGTCTATCCAAATACAAACTAAGAATGTTGATAGGTCTTTGTATCATCATGGCCTCATTAAATTAGTTGACAAAAATGAACTTTCAAATAAAGACATAGGGACCTTAAATTTATTAGCAAGCAATGCCTTTGAGGACAATGATAAAGGATTTGAATAGCATACATCAAGAAACATCTCTCGGGAAGCATTAGGGAAGGAAAAAGAAATAGAGCAACAAGATCTTGTTGTACAACCAAGGAAAAATAAAAACAAAAAGAAAGTAAGAAAAAACACAACATAATCTACCATACCAGTGAACATGACAAGGGCCATGAAAAGTAAGGTTGAAAATGATAGGGAAAGAAGAGAACAGAGGAATCTCGGATTTGATAACCTACCAAAGAAGCCAAGGATCAGATTTCAAAGGAATCCTACTCCCAAACTTGATCCAAGCCAACTAGAGGGCTCTAAATATGTGGAAAACAAGGAAAGCGCACCAAGAGAAACATCATTTATTACAAAATTTCCTCAAAAATAGATGAAGCTCAAGCAACAAATCCAGATGATCAAGTTCCAATCTCCACATGGATGAAAAAATCAAAATTGATCAAGAAGAAGAAGGAGGTAAAGGATTTGAAGGTTGAAATAATGGCATTAAAAATTCTAGACTCCCACATTAAAAATGGGAATGAAATACTCAAAGAGAACATGACAATGATTGTCAAGGAAAATGACCATTTAAAACAAGAATTGAAGAAGATTAAAGAAGAGCATGCAACAACCACTCAAGGGAAGATCCAATAAACAGGGAATTCATTAGGAAGGTAGAAGTTAAGGAAGAAATCATGAGGGAATTGAAACCAAAATTTAAAGGCAATTTTGAATTTTTGGATTTTCATAAGGAAAATGAAAAAGCTTAAGTATGGGGGATATGTTGGGTCCACTCTCTTTTCATAAAAACTATCATGCACCCACTATTTTTACCATTCCTTTTCTCCATTTTGTACCTATTTTCACTACACCTTGGATCAATAAAGCATGTAAAAGGTAAATTTTTGGTTTTGTTTTCATATTTTATTTAATAAGTAAAATTGTCAAATTCTTGATTTTTTATGAGATTTATTACCATAAGTGATTTTTTCCTGTAATTGCTCTGAGCTTAGAATATTTTCAGGTCGAATTAGAGAAAACGAGAATATGAGTTTTGTTGCCAACATTTACATCATGGCTCATGAGATTTTGGAGCATGGGAAACTGCCTTTCCCGTAAGTCACAGATCAATGTTGGTCGACCATGTGGCTTCCATAAGAAAAAGAATAGCAGCAAGAACACAATTTAATTTCGTCATGATTTCTATAGAAAATATCTCATCTAAGGTTGGATATATAATTCTTAGGAGGTCGTTCATATATCTTATCCATCCAAGAGAGATTTTAGGCCAGATTACTAGCATTTTCTCATGTATAAATATGCCAAAACTTCAAGGAATTTGGGGATTTTGAATTTGGAAAACTTATGAACATATTGTAGTTGATTTTATCAATATAAAGTCTTTGTTTTTTCTCCATTTAATTTTCTAAGCATGTGCATGATCCAATTATTGGAATCCCCCTTGCAATGGTCTATGCAACGATTGTACATTTCTATACAAAGATTGTGTTTTCTACACGTTTAATTAGTGGGTGCTGGTAAATATTTTTTGTGTCTCTATTTATTTTAAATAGTATTTTAGTTTTAGTTTTGATTCCATAAATATTCCCTTTTGAAAAACATTTAAATGAAGATTGAAAACCTCTTTTGATCTATAATTTGCATAAGTCTAAAAATATTATTGTTGTGAGGTCATGACTATTATGATAATTTATGTATTCCCACCATTAAAGACTATGACAAATCTGGTCAAAAGAGATTAGAATTGTGTTTGCGTTTCCTTCCTTTACAATTTATGAAATCCACAATTAAAACAAAGTATTATTGTAGATGCTATATCGTGTTGAGTTAAAGTTATTTCACAGTTACTACAATATCTTTGTAAGGGACTTCTTCACCCTACAATATGTGTTTCCACCATTGAACTTTGATAAATGAAGCTAGTCACTAGAGGAAAATAAAATTCATCGTACAGTCTGATTTTCAAGCAAGAAAAACTGAATTAAGAGGATTTATCATTTCTGAATCTTTTGCTTTCTTAGATGCATATAAAATTCTTTAAGTTCACAACCAAGCTCAATCTTGTCACATAGTTGCTTTCATTTCCTTGAAACAAAATTCCTTTGTGAACTAATTTTATACCATTGAGGCTGTGAGCATTCGAAGAATTAGTCATTGTTTCTTTTGAAAACTAGTTTATAAAAGTATTTTTGTAGTGTTTCTTAGAGTTAAGACTGATTTTAAGACTAGTATCTTCACATATAGTGATGTTCGTCTAAGATTACAAAGCCTAGATTGATACTTTAATATCTTAGTTTATGCAATTTAGTGAGATGACAATGAGAAAATTTAATGTCCTATGAGATAGAAAGACTTGGAGAATTTTATAAAATTTTGTCATTTCACAACTTAAGAACTTTTCATGTTTTGCAATTTATCATGACCTTCAAAGTTTTCCATCAAATCAATTCATCATGGCATTAAAATTCCTTTGAAATATGATACATTGCAAAGAAAGTGATTTTCATTGCGACATATCATAGATGTTTAACGTTTTTGTCCATGGAACACAATGCATCTCAAAAACACTTTCTCTTACAACATATTTCAAAACATCAAACATTGAAATTACATGACATCTTCCTTTATCGCACCATAGAGAAACTTCCAACGATGCGATAAGTATCCTTTATCACATAAAGAGATATTTTCCCAAGGTGGAACACACTGTATACTTGTCAACTTTCTATACATGCATTGATAACCTTCTTTCTCACCGAATTAAACTTTCAAAGTGTGAGACAAAGGCAATTTTTTACCCTTTTAAAAGGAAAATAGTGTGATGAAAGGGAACAAAATATTCTCCAAAAGCACATTGGAACTTCTTTTATTGTCATTTCATTTTTCTCCTCAAGTGCATCGACACCAACGAAGTTCCTCATGCATTTGAAGAGTGTCAAGGTTGCAAATAAATCCATACCATTCACCATCGAGTTCACAATTGTCACTATTGAGGTAAGCATCGTACTCCATTTTTTGATATAATTAGATTCATTTTGTTTGAAAATCACACATTTGATGTCAAAGAATTTTCCACCCACTTCCCTTTTCACCTGGCCAGTCAATCAAACAAATTAATAAAATTGGAGAATGGTAGAATTTCTTACTTTTAAAGAATATTTTTGTTTCCAGTTCAACCATTGGATATCAAAGAATCTTCCACCGAATTTGTGTTGTCACTTGGCTACTCAAGCAAAAAAAATGGAGAATGGTAGTCAATCATAGTGCTGTAATGACCGGTTATGTACGTCTCAATAGCTGCGTGAATAGGAACCAACAGATGGACAGATTGAGTGGAATCAACACTGCCGAATGGTAGAATTTATTCCTTTTAAAGACCAAAACCCCTATATGCCCTCTCGATCACAAACTAAACCCAAGCATGTCGAAGGGAAAAGAACCATTTTTTTCCATCCATTCGAGCCTATTTTTCCATCCATTCAGCTGAGAAAACTTGAAGGGGATCCTTAACAAATAATCCAAAGGATATCCTAAGCATGAAATGATATATGAAATTATTAAATTCATCTAATTCTTACTCATCACACCATCCAGTCAAGCTTCCTCTAACCCACCCAAACGGTATGCATTTCTTGAGACTAAAATGATTTGATGAGAGAGGTTTCTTCTATATCGCAACCATATAAGGATATCAGAAGAGAAACCTAGCATGAAGCAATGCGAAGGAAGTAGCTCGTATTTGGAGTCTACCGCATTATTTGAGTAGGACGCCAAGAGAAATAGATGGAGTGACACATGAATTGCTTAGTCACACTTTAGTGGCTCATCAGGGTCGGAAAGCAACATGGTAGATTATATTAGGTTCGATTTGCCCCCTCTCTCCATTCATTTCTTCTCCTTCCCCTCCTCTTTCTYTCTAATCCAAACGAAWGAAAATGGGAAGGTARAGAGAGACATATATAAGGAGGATGATACCTTGATATAGGATTGATATAATAGGAGGCACTTAAGATCTCTAATTCTCATAAGCCTATCATTATTATCAAAGAGAAACATAAACAGACAAAACAACCTAATAAAACTTGTGTTTYTAAGACTAATGGGAAGGTCTTAACATCTTAATTGTAASTGTTATCCTATCAAAGTGTGATGCTTTCCACCATCGCCTCAAATTGATGCTTGACCCACCTTTTCTACAAACGGTGTAATGAAAACAAAAATTTTATTGACAAACATTTATCCTAAAACACGTTACATTTAAGATAAGAACATACCAACTCCCTTGTTTTTCTATTTCAAAATAATCTCTCCATATAGGCATTTTACCTATGTTTTATATCAAACATCATTAATGTTTTCTATGGTTGAAATGGATGAGTTACAATATTCAAACATGGCCTCAAAATGATCAAGGAAACAAAACAAATGGGTAATTGAGATAATCCTAATTGAGAAGAGGATGCAGGAAAGAAAGTTGATATTGGAATCTAAAAGCCTATTTATGGAGATATAAAATGTGCATGCACATGAGAATGGTCTACAAATGGGGAGAATTGTATAAGATGTTTAGAGAGTAAAAATTGAAAGAGTGAATTGTATTGGATGTTTAGAGATGAAACATTTAGAGACCACTCCTAGTCCTTACTAACACCAACCTTGATGTTGGTGTATACCAATCCATCAAGCAACAAAGCTTGATAGAGTGGTTGCCAAACCTGTCATCTTCCATTGTGTAAAGGTTATTGCTTGGATCATCAGGTAGGAATATATTAATAATAAATTGATCCAAGACACTAATGGAAAGGAAATCACTTTGTTCTAGACATCATCTTTTGATACATGCTACAAATTCCCACCTACCCAAGTAGACATAGATGCTACAATTTTATGTAAATTGTAGGGAAATCATGAAGAGATAATGGGTGAACCCCAAATAATTTAGGGCTAGAGGGATAGGAATGTATCCACTAGCTTGTTAAGGACCCCCTTGAAGATCACGGTGGTCCTCTTTAGTAGAATGTATGGTGCCACTCATTTCAGGGAGTCATGGTCTTGATGATATACAAATTCACCCAAACAGGTTTTGTATTCAACTAGGGTTCTATCCTATTAGCCATTATGGGTTACACTATATCCAAGGCCATGTATGTAGCCCCAACCGTACACTCAACCTTGTTTATATCATTGTACCTAATTGGCATTACTTTTGTGGTCAACCATTTTCTTGGAATGGGTTTATAGTGTCAACCAAGTGAACCTCCCATCCACATTTAATACTAGAATTTGTGGGAGCATTAGTACACTAGAACCAATTGATTTTTTTGTGCAACAACAATATTCATGTTCGAGAAAGCTATGTAAGCCATTGGTGAGGTTGGTGACTATCATGCCATCGAGAAAGGGACCTACATTAATGTTTTCATAGATGCCAAACATCCCCATTTACTCCTAAAATTGTTCCTAGATAAAATAGCATTACATGAGATAGCATGTCAAACCTTTATGCATGGAGTTGGAGAACCACTCTATTCAAACATGAAAGCCTCATGGTCTCCACTACCTTTTTATGTCGGAGAAAATACTCTAAAACATATTAAATAAGTAGTGGTTGACGCTGGGACTTTGGCCACTTTTCATTTTTGAGAGGAAAGGTTCATAAGATAGGATCCTCCAGATGTAGTCAACCAACACTGTCAAGCCTATAGATATTGAAGGCCATACGAGAATGAAGTATGGCCAAAGAAATAATTGTATAGAAGTGTTATATTAGACATCATCTTTAAAATGGGAAATAATTCTCGAACAAACAAGGAAAAAATAAAAGAGTATGAACAAAGGGAAAGAGAGGGAGATGAAAAGGAAAGAATTAGTAGGGAAGTCGAAGAAGCACCAACCAGAATAGCAACAACATAAAGATAAAGACTAGAAAAAGAACTTGAATTGCTAAAGATCCATTAAGAATAGAAAAGGAAAGAAAAAAAATAAGAAGACTAGAAAATAAATAAGGAAAGAATCAAAGGGAAGAGGCAAGAGGCTCAAATCCCATGGATAGGATATTGTAAGGGGTGGGGTCCTAACACTCTTATATTTTGCACTTTTCTTTATGCTTGTGTATTTATTTATTTCTTTAATATATTTTTGTTTTAGAAATATCTGTTGGAACATATATCTTATATCTTATCCGTTGGTTAAAATATGCTCCTAACTACGATAATTTACATTAGTTTGCATTTTTATACTGTATAATAAAATATTGGGCTCTACATCCCATAACCATTTAACCATTTCATCATTTTAAGTAATGGTTTATAAGCCAAATTGTGTGAATTCTAATTGAGACTTTACACCAAGTAGTACGGAAGTTTTCCTCTTCCCATGCGAAGACTATGGTTATGATGTGTTCGATGATAATGATTACATATACTTGTAACTACACTTTGGTTTTCATACACGGCATGTGTAAACATATTGTGAGCATTAATGCATGAACATTGGTAATGTTGTTTTGCTATGTTGAATAGTGGTTAATTGCTTTGTCACGGTTCGATCCACATTCATTTCTTCTTACATGTTAGTCTACGTACCTTGACAATGAACGGTTAGTTGTAATGAAATGGTGTGTGTACACAAATATTCTATGCTAGTCTATGGTGAAGAGATGGAAATGTTAAGGCTTATATGATTACAAGCATATGCATATGAAATGGCTAGCGATCAAGACCTAAGGTTTTGAGCCCGCCTTGATGATTAGTGAAGAATTCAATCATATCTACTCTAGACATTGGAACATATTTAGTTATGTGACTTAGAGACCTACAAGTGAGATCTCCTTGGGATTGCAAGGAACCTATCAATTATTGAATGGAACAACTTGTCTTGGACGTACTTTGAATCAAGTACCATTTGAATAGTATATGTATACACTTATGTATCAATCTCTCATAGCCCTTAATTTCCCTTAATTTCATTCTCAATCTCATTCTAATTGCGTGAAAGTGAGTTCCTTGCTTGACTGTTCGGATGTTCCTTACCCTATTTCAGTTGGACATTTCGATCATTGTCTTTGGCACTCTCCTTAAGCTCGACATGTTTGGTAATGGTGATTTTGAGGTAAAAAAAATAGTTGTACCCTAGTGTTTTACTTGGTTTTGGATAAATTGTTTTACTTGGTTTTGGATAAATTATGAAGTTTTTATGCATGTTGTGTTTATTGTTAGACTGAAATTTTGGGTTGTTTGGTTGATATTTTCCCTCCTATGGTCATTGTATGAGTGTTATACCTTTTGGGTGGATAAACTAGATATTATTTTGTTTAATGTGAACAATGTTAGATGTATTTCAACTTGGATTTATGCTCACTTCTTTCTAGATGTATCTCAACTTGGGTTTATGCTCACTTCTTCCTAGATGTATCTTGGGTTTATGCTCACTTTTTCTTATCACTAGAGGTTGAACCCACCATGGAGTTTGTCTTTATGGTCACTTCTTCCTATCACTGAGGTTGAACCCACCATGAAGTCAACATGGAGTCCAAGCAATGATGATGACGTAAAATCTAAACACAAAAACAACTTAGTATTTATTTCCATGATGTGTCTTCATGGAGTTAATTTGTAGATTAGGTGATAACTGTGCATTCCCATCCCTCCTATTAAGACCTATAGATTCCTTTTATGTTTTAGATATGAACTCATTTTGTGCATTTCAATGAATTATAATTTTGGAAGCTAGGGCATGTGATGCCAATATATTCTTAAAGTCTTGCATTGGTAGTTATCATGTAAAAGCATGAATATAACTATCCATGTTATTATGCCTTGTATATAATCTGATTGGACAGTGAGTCTAAAACCCGTAACCTTGTCTTATCCACACCCGTATTCAAAGACTCAAATGATATGTCCTTCTTAGTCAAATGATATAAAATGATGAAAGGCCCTTCTCATTTTGGCTTCCTTCTCTTTTCTTTGATACCAAAATTGTACTCCTAAACTTCCTAGTATTACTAGCAAAAAAAATGATTCACTTATTGCATGGTCGTGATGGTCATGGTTTTATTGGACGGTGGATACTATTGATGTTTGCATAGCATTGCATGAAAAATCATTGATGATGAGAATCCTAGAATTGCAATTGTTGGATGGTAGACATTACGCAACATTCATATTGATTATTTACTTAAAGAATTAAACCTTAGTTGAATCTATTTTTTTACATGTGTTTAGTTGATGGTTGGAAAAGTTCGATTTGCATGAGATAATGGAAAATCATATATTTAATTAGCTTAAGACCTAATAGGTCCGTGCATTGAAATGTACGCTTGACTATTGGTTTATACATAACCATGCTATATATAAATGGATAGAGTTGTTTGGAGAAAGCTTATTTATACAAGGTTATATTTATATTAACATGCAATATTGTCGTCAGTATTAATGCAAATTTCCTAGAAATGATATTGGATGATCGTGCTTGATGTAAGAAGAAGATGTAAGAATGTTGGTTTATCAATGCATGACTTGGTTGAATCATATCCATACATGGTGTTCAAGTGACATGATAAAAAAATATAGCTTACAAGAATTGTAGAATGACACATGAATTGTAGAATGACACATAGATACTTTGTTATTTACAAACAACATTATTATGTCATGAAAATAATGTGCAAATAATGGTTTATTTTGGTATTACAAGGTATATGAGGTAAGAAATATTTACATTTCATGGAAATAAATTTCTTTTATCCAATTACAATATACATTTTTCTTTCATTGTTTGTTTTCTATAGACACCTCATATTTTCCTTATGTAAGGATTTTTTATTGTTATATACCCTTTTTTTTACATTGTTCTCATTGCCTAGCATGAATAATCCAAATTAATGCATGAGTTAAGTTAATGATTGCATAAGCTTTATGTTACATTAATCATGATCATGGCGATGAAATGTCAGATATGAAGCCCGTAGTTTTAGTTACATATGAGTGGAAGAAGATAAAGGGTTTTTCTTGAGGTTTAGTGTATATGGTGGATTTTCCACTTTTAAATGGTTTTCATAAATGGACTTAGATATATACTCATAATGGAGATACCTTCTACTTGTGGCCGAGAAAGTGCCAAGCCATCCAGTACGAACCTGCATTGTAATAACACGGGCACATTCTTAATAACATGCACCCGGTCCTAAACCTTTAGGTTTGGAGCTGGACGAACCTCCATCGGGCTTTCCACATAGGTTTAGTGGCAAGAATGTGTGTGTGTTCTTAATAAAGCATGCACGTTCCTACTGATAAAAAAATTTAAGAGGCCGCGAACGCGATTTGTGGTCATTGTGCACAAACCACACTCATGTTTCTACTCTCATTGAGTGAATAGAGGATCTAGAGACGAAGCATCTTGTAATCATGTCTAGGTATGTTTTATTTATCTTATTTTCAACCCAATTTAGTCTTTTGATTCCAAGTATCTAAATTTAAAAAAAAAAATGTAATTTTGTATTTTAATTAAAAAACCAACCTAATATAGATGCCATGTCTTTTAAATTGCAACATATATAATAAAATGGAACCCCAAGACAATAAAAACCGCTCAAAAGAAAACCAAGAAGATGACAACCCCAACCCACCACAACCACCCAATGTAAAAATTCAAATTAATGAGGGGTTGGCTATATTAAGAACCCTTGAGGAACAATTAAGGGACAATAGAGAGCCTAGAAGAGTCTCCTTGGCCAATTATTTGGACATCATTATGAATTCCATTACAAGTTCCGAAGGGAAATTGACCTCTATTTCTAATTATAGGGAAGGAATGTATGAGTACTACAACACTAGTTTGGACAGAAACCAAGTCAAAGACCTAGGCATTTCAAAACCACAAGTATTTTCTATTTTTAGGGATCCTAGAACTGGACAAGAACTACCATTGAACAGGAAACACATCTCCATTCATTGGTGCATCCATCCCTAGATTAGTCAAAATTGGATGGATAGGTGGTATATGGTTTTTGATCAACCTCCCTACAATAACAGGGAGATACCCTTATGTTTTCTAAGAAAAATTTGGGTTGAGCTTATTTTGGGTAAGCATGTCAACTACTTTGACATTGGATATTTTCAAGGGGTGGGTCTAGGGTTTGCATAGGATCGAAAGCATGGTAGGAGAAACCTTTTTTTAGGTCCTCCTCCCCCAATGCGAATGCCTAAGCCCCCTACCCAACATCCTCCTATTGCAAAGAGATTGCAACAAATAAAACTAGTCATTTCATCATTGAATCATAGCCTATTGCAAAAAAGTAGCTCTGTTGCACTCTCTGGGAAGGAGGTGTTGGACAATGACATTGATAGAGGGGTTGGAGGTTCAACATGGATGATAGATTACAATGAGGAGAGGACACATGGACATATAATTTGTCCATGTGAACCTCACAGATGCTCGAGTTGCGGGCAGAAATATTATGGACCTATAGAGCCCATTAGACAACATAGCTTCATGGAGGAGGTTAGTATTGTAACCCTATTTATGTTCTTCATCATTATATATTTATTTTGTATTATGTGTATTTATATCGATATTTTATTGTATGTTGTTTTGTAGTTGTTACGTCCTAGCAGTAGACCCTTTATGTTGAGGGATAATCAGTGCATAGCCCCACCACTGATGAAATAATAGAGGCATCATATTCATTTGGTGCACCCCACACACAAGCATGTGTCAAATATGATAAATTCAACATAGTCATTTATTTATTTTATGGCATCCTCAAATTTTTAATTTTCTCGTCTTTCTACTGGATTTGGGACTAGGCAATGTTGGGGAATGTCCATCTAGGATGGAAAAGTCACCTCCATCACATGTATCATGTGTAGAGTTAAATATCATATAATTATCTAATTGTTTGTGTTTATGTTTTTGAATTTTACTTGTTGGTACTAATAGTTCAATTTTATTAATATGTATGCAACTTGTGGATATGTTTTCTAGTTATAGTACTATTTCACTCCCTAAGCACGTAGGATTTTCCTCTAGGTTAACTTTCTCCAAGCCTGGGGAGTTGCAATGACTTTTACAGCCTGTAGGGTTCCATTGTGGCCCACCCTCATCATTTCCATCGGCCCCATCGACCAAGATTGACACAATAGAGGTTTTCTAAGAGCAGGTTGTATAACCTAGTGCTACATGTGAAAATGAATCTCCATCGAGGCATTTTGTATTGATGGTGAGATAATGCATTGATGATAATTTATTATGTTTTATGAATTTGATTTTATGCATATTTTTTTAATTTATTCGATCCTTGTAACTGATGCAAGGTGGCATCGCATAGAGACTAGCGTCGTGTAGGAGGGTAACACCCTCAGGATTGATAGTAGCATATGTGGTGAGTTTTCTTAGGTTAAATTACAAAGTATCATTTTTTTTGTTTATTAATTCATTGAGGAAAAAAAAGTATAACAATGTTTAGTATTTGTGTAGTCTCTAGAGAATTGAAGCATGCCCAGGCCTAGAACCTCTCAAGGTGCTTCCTCGAGCAAGAGAAGAAAAATTGATTTTAAGGATTCTCCCGAGGGTGGCGAGGGTGGAAGTGGTCAATGATTGACCTACCACTTCCATTTTGTATCTAGGCCACCATATGGATGTTTTTTATGTTAAGGCACTTTTTGTCGCTTTGTATATTGGGAATGAGTTTCCAGTTTGTAAAAAATGAAAAATTTAGATGATGTTGAATACTCACACACACACACACATTTCATAGCACATTTTCTATGAATCTCATTGTTTCTTCGTTTTATGTTCATGAATATATGAATTTCAAAGTGTTTGAATTCAAAAGTGTATGAATTTTATGTGTATTAATCCCTTGATTTTTTTCTAAAGTGATTATAAATACTTGCATTCTGCATTAAGGAATATCTTATGGTGGAAAATATTTCTATGTGCTAAATCCACAAGCAATTAATGGTTCTCAAGTAACATTGTTTTATATTCAACCATATATATCTACATCATCAATAGATCATTCCTTCTGAATTATTTGCATGAATGTTCTGTATATCCATATTCTAACTCACAACCAACAATGCGTGGAATACCTCTTGAATTATCTCCATCTAGATCCAATGATAATCCACAATCAAATAGTGGTCACTTGAAAATATTGTGACCTAAAAAATGACATATTACAATAATTTATTATAGAAATAAATTTTCTCATTTATCTTCTACATAATTGTAAATCACTTAACAATATTAGCTCAATGTTATGCCAAATTAGCCTCCATAACTAGTACTATAGTTACTCAATTACGAAGATGACATAAGATTAAATTCAATTATGAAAGTATAGAAAATTGGGATAACCCAAACACTTCATATATATTTAGAATATGAAGTACATGCACCTGCCAATATCTTATCAAGGGTTGTTAGAAGTCGGACTCTTCAAACCTTAGCGATGGAAACCATATGATAACATTAGCTAATAGCTCACTCCATTAGAGATCATCAATAAGGTAGCATACATAATGATACATCCTTTTTGGAACTTACATTTGTATCCCACAGTTGTACTGTAACACCCATGTTTCCCCCAGTTTCTAAATATAATTATATGGGCCAAGAGACTATGGAAAACTCAATATGTGTGAATGTTTGATTTGATGGACCTTTGTTTAAAAGGTCAATGAATGTAAATTATGTTATTTACTAGAAAATGGATAAGTGTTGCATGACTTCTGGAAGGGGGATTTGTTAAGAATGACCATGAATGCTATGAAAAAGATGGTGAAGGGGACCAGAAATGGTTGTGTTAACCTCCACCAACCCAGAACCTTACTGAATTTAATTTCTCACGACCAGAATAGTTCTTCTGACCTAGGAATGAATTAAACTCAGGATGGTAGGTGGGAATACCTCCTCAAGAGTTAATGAGGGGATCAGGAAGAGCACCCATCTGCAAGGCTTTCAGACATGAACACGGACTCATAATTCGAGCCACACACAATATTGTTGAGGAAGGAAAGAAAGGAAGGTGTGGTGGGAAGAGGAAGGCATGCGAAGAGTGCATAGATGAGACTAAGCTCTCGGGTTCAAGAAAGAACTAAGAAATGATTGTTTTGTGGTCGCAGGAAATGGCTAGGAGGGTTATGATACAAGTTGATAAATGAGGCTACTAAGTGATTGACCAAGTACTCAGGCAATCCCCCTTGCTTGGTATAGTGAAAATCGTTGCCAAGATCCTATGGGAGGAGGAGAGTTACCGGCATCCCTATTCTCACTCATCCAGAAGAAAGGATTATATCTTAGAGCATCGTCGCCTAGCTCAGGGGTGGCCAGTGGTAAATCTGTTAGGAGTGACTGAGCCTATGGTTGGGTGGAAATGGGCACCCCTTTGATCATTTTCTTCATGTTATCTAGTTCCGATAAGTGTTTTCATACTCTATGCATTGAATTGGGAGTAATGAATGCATGCATGTATTTATATATTTATAAATGGTTTCATTATTGAAATGGTTAAGTTATGTGTATGTGTTTGTATTCTTGTGAACTTATGCTTTTGATTGATTGTCTATGTGCCCCACCCTATCCTTCAAGGTGCCTTGGTACATAACCTGTAGGATGACCGAGATAGAAAGTATTGCATCAATCTATCCCTTTCAGTCTAAAGAGACTACCCCCTTTAGACTCCATGTTGTGTGACCGAGATATCATGCCCAAGTACTTAATAGTTTCATGATGAAGCTCTAAAAGTATAACGATATTTAAGTGTCAGAAGGGAAGATCCTTTCGTTTGGAAGATGAACAGACGAGATTTGTTTAGGAGAAGCCATATGACCAACACCTAGGAACCTTAGGCTAATCCTAAGGGATATAAGTCCTTTTGGCTTCGAAGCTTCGGAAGTCCGGGACTTCGGAGTATTATCTTCCCTCATAGTCATAAACTGACCGAAGGTGACCGAGAGTCATGGTTACCCATAAGGTTGACCAACATTGGGCGGTTTCCCCAGTGGTTAGGTGAACTTATCTTACCAACTATACCGAGATCCAAAAACCCAAAAGTTGGAGCTGCGAAGTAACAAGATCCGTAGATATATGAATCTAAGTGGTCGTATCTCGATCGTGATATCAGAGGGATGTTAAAGGGTTGTCATTCTAGGGATACGTGGTGTAGTGAAGTCACCCAGGGGGACGTGGCCACTAGTTTTATGTGCCAGGTGTCACCCAGATTCATGTGTATCACATACCCTAGAGACCCATTGGAATGTATCATGTGTCACCCTGACCCCTCCTATGTGTCAGTTCTTGGTATGTACCTTCCTAGCCAACGTGGTTGGTAAAGTGACTGAAACTTTGGAAGTTCGAGACTTCGAGATGTCTCATGCATAGACAAAAAGGAGACGTTCAACGTCGAAGTGCTGAACTTTGAATTCACGTCTAGCCTATCTGTTAGATGAGTGTTAAGTCAATCGTTGGATTGGTTGATGGATGGACCTTCCCTACAGGATGTAGGAACCAGGAGATGATACTAAAGAGATGAAGCCATGGGGGCGTCATGTGGCCCTCAACCAATGAACGCCCCAAGGACTTTGGGAAGTTGTAAGATATAAACCAAGGGTTAGTTTAGAACCCAGTAACAGTCGTTAGAAATGCACGGTCAGGTAAAATAGAATGAATCATCTCAGAGAGATGATTCCAGATGATTTAGTTAAGGAAAAATTAATTAGGATGCCCCACCCCCTTAAAAGAGTATTAAGGACTCGAGTGTGTTACAAATTGGTATGAGAGCATGGTTACAACACTTGGCCTTCTTAGGCTAATGGACAAGTCGCTTAAAAACTATGTTTAAAGAAATCTTAAGGATGACACCCTACCTTACATTTTTCCTAAAGAGTCTAGTTAAACTCTTACTAAAGAAAAGAACGAAAACTTTCTACTGTGTGTGTGTATTTAAGAAATATGAAATATGTGTTGTTGATGAACTAGTAGACTGTTAGCTAACAATAAGTGTTTTTTCAGCACTCAAGCAATCAATGAATCGCGGGAAACTACAAGAGTAAAGGATGGTGACACACCACGAAATGGGGGATGGCTCCGACAATAGAGACGAATAATCTGATGAGACCCCTTCAAATATGGATGAAACTGTAAGGAGACTCATGGATGAATTCCAGAGTTGCAAGGCTGACAACGAGATATTGAAAAAGGAGAAAGAAAAAAAAACGGAAATTAATACAGTTTTGTTGCAGTTCTTATCTATTATATAGAGGCAGTTGTAGCATGGACCTGCAACCAGTCATGTGGACCGACGACATACGAACATAAGTCAAAGTCCACCTGATATACGAAAAATGTGGTCCCATAAGTGGCCACACTAGGAGGAGTACCTCGAGGAAGGCCCAACCTGGAAGCAGGGGACACCCATCGAGAGATTCCTCTTGAGAGGAAACTTGCAACTCTGAGGGATCCTCTAGTGAAAAAACTAGCTCACATTCTCAAAGGAAAGGAAAGAAGTAAAATCATTCCAAAAGTCATGACCCTGAAGAGTTAAAGAAATCCAAACCACCCTCTTTCAATTGAGAGATTGAGAAATGGGAAGAGGCCAAATCTTGGCTTCTTAGTTTAAAGAAGTACTTTAGAGTCCATGACTACTCTGAAAACTTGAAGGCTTGAATAACCATCTTCAACCTTAATGGAAAGGATTCCATTAGGTGGGAATACCTTAGGAATGTGAAAGGAATCAATGAAGAGGACTTACCATGGAAACAGTTTGAGAAACACTTCAAGAAGAATTATCTTTCAGAGAAATACTTTGATGGGAAGACTAAGGAGTTCTATGAACTCAAGTTGGGACAACTCATTATAGAGGAACATGTCAATAAATTCCTTGAGTTGTTGAGGTATGTACCCTACATAAAGGATGAAAAGGTAAAAGTGAAACGATTTATTAGTGGTTTACCTCAGACCTACCAGAAAATGATTGAGTTTCACGAGCAAAAGATCTTATAAGACACTATCCAGAAGGAAAGGTATTTTTATGAAAATTTCGAGAGCTAGACAGAACCTTGCAAGGACTGGAAGAAGAAGAGTAGTCCAATATTAAATAAGAACGGGTTCAAATCCTCAATATTTAAGAACGATAGGAAGGAATACATGATACGACTTCCTACTAGAAGCATATATCAACAAAAATTCCCCTCCCAGAATGGAAATAAACCTTTTGGAGCAACCCCAGGAAAGACTGATAACCCAAAGAAGGAACCCTTCAAATGTTGGGGTTGTGGAGAAGAAAATCTATTGAGGGATTTTCCACACAAACAACAGAACGATAGGAGAGTCTACAATATCAAAGAAGCTACCAAAATCAATGATGTGTCTAGGAGCATGCCATGGATTTATCCAGCTTTGGATAATAAACAAGTCAACCACGAAGCTTCAGTGGTGGAGATGGAAGGTATGATCACCAACTGTCTAGTTTCTATTTTAATTGACCCTGGTTCTAATTTGATATATGTGGCCCCTCA
Organism: Picea engelmannii; assembly: GCA_009831015.1. Lineage (NCBI taxonomy): Eukaryota > Viridiplantae > Streptophyta > Pinopsida > Pinales > Pinaceae > Picea > Picea engelmannii. The sequence goes on from ML849239.1 coordinate 30,111, forward strand.
GACTCTTGATAAGTGTAAATTGAAACCAGTTAGACATGTTAATACATGGTTGGTACAACTAGCTACTGGAACCAAATGAAAAGTAGCAGAGGTCATACCAGCTTGCCAATTCATCATGGATGGATTTCCCACCCAAGAAACCCTTAACATACCTCCCTAGGATCTTATCAACTATTGATTGATATGGACTTGTTAGCCACTTATAAAACCAAATTTGACTGTTACCATAAGACTTTGGAGTGTGAGAATGAATAAGGGAGAAAAATGACCCTCCAAGGGATTCTCAGACCTATCTCAGTGAGATGAATATCAACCCTTCAAATGAAAATGTATTGCAAAAGGCGATGTCCTCTATATGCAATATAGGTGTTGGAATATGTTGAGGATGACAAACCAAACCTAGAGGACCATCCCATATTAAGAGAGTATAAAGACGTATTTCTAGAAGAGGTATTGTGTAACATACCCACTATCGTAATTTAAAATTTTTGGATTAATCTCCCCCCCCCAAGAGAGATCTCCAGAAAAACCGGCATTTGCGAAATGCCAACCCCTGGTTAAATATCGGGATTAAGTGTTTCTAATGTCAAACTCATCCTCCCCTATGACTCGCGATCCTCCGAATTCCGATGCGCTCCTCACGCATTAGCCCTCTACGCTAGCTCTATTCTCATGTGACCTGCTACCATATGTCCACCGCTCTATAGCTACCCATCGGGGTTTCGGGGTTTATGATGTCACGATGCACAAGCCTCCGCAAATTTCGATTCCCCGATCCACGATGCCACTTGGCATGGCCTCACGGCCAAGCTTGATCCTCTGACAGCTGTCCCATGTTCTGGCGCCTATGGCCCACACTCCTTATGATGGCGTGGAGTGACACCTGTCCTCCACTAGAGGGTTATGACTAGGGGACCGTCGCGTTTCGGGATTTCGCAACTCCTCCGGTCGTGAGTTTCTCGTTATCGAGAATCCCGAATTGCCGAACCCCGATCCCTCGGGATCTTCCGACACGTGTCCTTGTCATGAACGGCTCAGATCTCATCGGGAAATCGCGGATCGCGATTTCCTGTTGCACAACTTCCTTACCATCGAAACTCCGATGAACAAAACTCCGAAGGTACCCGATCCTTTGCCACCTGTCCTCGAGGACGGACGGCTCGGATTGATTCTCGGGGTTTCGGGACTTATGATGTCCGGGTTCTCTTGTCCTCAGGATCTCCGATTCCCCGATTCCCGACTCTTCGGGAATCTTTTGCCACGTGTCCCTTGGATCAACGGCCTACGATGGTGTCGGAAACTCGCGTATCGCGGTTTCGTATTGCAAGGGATCATGTCTTTGAAATCCCCGATATGCCGAAATCCGACTCTCTGGGATACTCTGCCACGTGTCCCTACTGTTTGGATGGCTCAGATCTTGTCGGGGTTTTCACTTGGATTTCCCGAGCACTTGTCCACGGGAATGCCGATTTCCCGATGGAAAATATCCCGATCCAACGGTTTACGGGATTTCTACCCCAGATCTAATGGCTCAAATCACTTCCTCGCACGCCTATCCCTGCGCTTAACCCCTGCGCAGCTTCCCCGGATCCAACGGCTGACAGGTAATGTGAACCGAGATCTAACGGTCCAGATTCGTTCTTTTGGGTCTTGGGATTTACGATCCCAATTTCTCGTTGCTCACGGGGAGAGAGGGCAAGGCATGTAACGTCTGCGTTGATTTCGTCAATCTAATGGTCATGAATGACTATGGTTCACCCGACAAGATCTCATCCGTCGACTTATCACTCCTTGCAACACTACTATCTTGGAATGTTAATAGAATCGTTCCTCCTCGTGCAGGATTAATAAAGCCTAGGCGTTCGAACCCTTGTTCTGGGTTCTTAGCGAACCTTTTCTAGGAGGAAATCTCTGTGGAGAGATCCTTGCTGGGTCATTCCCGGGAGCAGATAAAGGAAGACAAATTCCAGAGGATGGCTGGGTATGATTAGATTCATTCGTCAATGTAAACCGAGCACGGTTTCCTCGGTGTTAAGCATATGTCAACTCATTCATATCAAACATTATGCGAACACAATCATACTGCAAATCCTTTACAATTTCATAGTTCTGTGAACTAATATCTATTCCTTATCAGCGATTACTACATAGACATTACTACACAGGAATATATGTACAAATCCACAAGTCTATGAATACACGTGACAGCATATAAATTCAAGATGCAATATAAGAAAAACACTTATCAGAAAGAAGTTCAGCAATGAAAGCGACTGCTGAGAGGGGTGCTCGTCTCCACCCAACCGTAGGCGTAGGGACTCCTACAGGATTTACCACTAGCCACCCCCGAGCTGAGACCACGATGTCCTGAGACCTGCGTCTCTCTGTCTGCCAGTGCCCAGGAGAGAAAGTTGCAATCCTTCCTCTCTGCGATCACTCACTCTGCGTAAAAATTGCCAGAGTTCCCCTCGCGTCTTCCCCCTTCCATCATTTCAGCCATACGCCTTATCCTCTCGCGAGGTTGCGTGTGGCACGATTACCCGTGCACTGGTCAATCATGATGGCTCTATGGACAGGCGGTTCACCTCCCCATCCCTCATCAAGCCATCAACCTACCAGCCTGCAAGGCATTTATTTCAGGGTTAGCGAGCCGCTTTTGGTTCTCCGGGCCAGTGGAGTCCAAATACGGTATTCTTAATTCTTGGTGGAAGTTAACGCCCCTTTTTTCAAGGTTCCCTCCACCACCATCGTGGTCTCTTTTATGCACATTCCCTCTCAGCAATTCTGCTATAAATTCAAACTATCATTTACATCACATATTCATACTTATGAGTTTTTCCATTGTCTTTGGCCAGTTCAGTTATATTTACAATCTGGGGGAAACAGGGTGTTACAATTCCCTCCCCCTTAAAAGGAACATCGTCCTCGATGTTCTTAGCTACTAACATGAATTACATGTACAGAAGTAAACAAAATCGGATATGCT